>WSXT02029222.1:0-13793 GCA_011762715.2 Neuroterus valhalla | reverse complement strand
TTGTACAAGGTTGGCATTAGTGTCAGTCCCCTATAATCCTTAACCTCCTCTTCTTTGCCTTTTTTGATCATCGGTATCACTGCCCTCTCCTTCCATGTATCTGTACAACCCTCTCCTCTCCATACCCTATTGAACATTATCCATGCCCATTCCTTTGGCTCGTTCCCCCCATATTTCCATACTTCATTTCAAATTTCATCCAGACCTGGAGCTTTTCCTCCTTTCATCATCCTCAAACCATAGATTATTTCTTCTTTTGTTATGTCCCCTTCCTCATCTCGTTCCATTCTCTCTTTCCCTTCCTTCCACACTGTATTCTTTACCCCTCCTAGTAGATCCATAAAATATTTTTCCCATTTTTCTATCTCATCATTCTGGTTTGCCTATTTTCTTCTTTCCTCTCTTTATTTACTACTTTCCAGACCTCTCCTTCTGTTCTAGCCTTCTCCGCTTCTTCTTCTTCGAACCTCGCATTTCCCTCTACTTTTTTCTTATTATACATCTAAGTATAATGGTTCTTTTCTCATCTATATTCATCTCTTCTACTTTTTCCTTTCCTCTATCTTCTTAGTTTTTTTTTCACTGCCTCCTTTCTCTCTTTACTTCCCTCATCCCATCCGTTTCTCTTCCTTCTCCCACTAATTTCTTTTTTGCTTTATTAACTCTTCTTCCGCCTATCCTTACATCCTTTAGCTCCTCTTTTAATTGCTTTTTTTCTTCTACTGATCAGTCCCTTCTTCCTCTTCTTTTTACCTTTACTTCCTTTTTACCGTATATCGAGTACTTTCATCACCCTCTAATGTCAGTATTAATGGAAAGTGTTCAAGTAGTGTATATCCTTCTACCTCTAGTTTCTTGACCTTCTCCGTTACCTCGTCGTCTGCTACCACATATTCACTGACCGTTCCCTTTTCACCTCCCAAACTTGTACAGTCACCCTCCTCATTCCCCTCTATATTTCCGTTTATGATGAACCATCCTATTCCATCGAAGCACTTCAACAGTTTCTTCCCTTGCTTATTCAGTATCTTGTTTTTGGATATTCTTCTCCGCTCTTCTCCCCATTCCCTTCCTCCTCTATTTCCTGTTCTTGCGTTTAAATCCTCTCCTTCTACAAGCTTGATCCCCTCGTCATTTTCTTCCATCAGTTCTTTTATCTCCTGAGATTTCTCCTACATATCTCCGTCGACATGCACTCCCACTATTTCCTGTCCCTCTCTTCCTATTTTCATCTTTCCTTCGAATAATTCTTTTTTTTCCTCCATCACTCTCCTATCCTTCTCTGCTATATATCCCTTCCTTATTACCATCAACATTCCTCCCATTGCTCTGCTCTCTCATTTCTCCTCATTGCATTTTGACTCTGCTAACTGTGACCTCTTGGTAACCTTCACCTTACTTTTTTCCATCCTCTTTTATCTAGCGACGTTTCCTTTACCACTATCGCCTCCCACTGTTCCAAATTTCTCATGAATTCTCTATCTTTTCTCTTCAATCCTGCTACATTCAAGTAACATATTTTCTATTCACTTCTTCATTCTTTTCCCTGTTTCCTTTCGCTTCTTAATATTTCTTATCCACCCTCTTCCCTTCCTTTCTTTCCCGGTCTCCCGACACCGCAGTTTTGTCTAACTTTTCTGCTTCTTCATCTCGGTCCTTTCATACATCTTGTATTTCTAGTTTCCCACACTTATTCCACGTCTCCTTTCCGTTCTTTTCCTCCTCTTGCTCAATTTTTCTCAACTTACCTGCATATTCCTTTGTTCACACGTTCAATCATCCTCATGCTCTCCCATACAGCTGCCTTTTCTCAATCATTACTTCCCTCTTTTATCACTATTTTTCGATTTTACCAGCACCATTTGATCCCTTATTCCATTATCCCTTGCCTTACCCCTTACTTCTCCTGTCAGTACCCCCGCATTATTCTATCTAGCACTTCTTGTACACCTTCCTTTAAATTTCTACCCTAAAATCTTATACACTTTATCACTATACATTCTCCTTTCTATTTCTCTCAATATTTTCTTATTACCATCCTCCTTCTCTGTCTCCCTCCCTTCAACTTTCTGGATTGCGCTTTGTATCCTTCCTATCCTGCTTTTTGACTCCTCTACTCTTTTCTTTGGCTCTTCTTGCTTCTCTTGTTGTCCTCTAGGCTCTGCATCCTTTTCACCAAGTTTTCTCACTTTCTCCCATTTTACCATTTCTCTCCTGAGTTCCACAATTCCCCGCCTTATCTCCTGTTTTATTTCTTCCCCCCGTTTCTCCTGTCTCTTTTCCTGCATTCTCATCATCCCTGCTATCACACAGTGAAGATAGTCTATCTCAGAGTTAAATAATCAATTATTTCTAGTCAATTTTTTTATCTTTAAATTCAATTATTTCAGTTGAAGATTCATCATCCGACTTGAAAATTCAACTATTATTATTCAAGGATTTATCTCTTTTTGGTTGCAAGTTGTTCCATTTATTTAGAAATTTCATTATCTTTTTTCAGAAACCACAACTCGGGGGTAAGAGGGAGTGAAGGAGATTTGTGGTTGGAGGATTGTGTGTTAGGAGTAAAGGAATTTGGAAGGTGAGTGACAATTTCAGAGTTTGAGGTAGCGCGAGAAGTGGCCCTGTGCGGTTCTAGTAGCAAGAAAAGACGGTAGGGGATTCGGCACCAGAGGTAGTACGGGTTAAGGCGGAGAGAGCTAGGTGCTACAGTGGATAATAGAAAATTTTCAGGTCGCAGGAGGAAAAGGACGAAAACAGAGACGAGGCGAGAGGGCCAATGGAAGGGGTTGGTTCAGAAGAAATCAGAAAAATGATGATAGAGTGAAGAAGGAAGGAATTGAAGGATTATTGGTAGAAAAGATAAAAATCAGAGAAGAGAGATGAAAGATAATGGAAGCGTATGTGAACGGAGATATGCAGGAGAAATCTATGGCCATAAAAGAACTGATGGAATGAGACGATGAAAGGATTAAGCTTGTAATAGAGGAGATTTTAATGCAAGAATAGGAGATAGAGGAGGAAGGGAATGGGAGGAAGAGCGAAGAAGAAAATCCAAAGACAAGACACTCAATGGGAGAGGGAAGAAATTGCTAAGATGCTTAGAGGAAATGGGATGGTTTATCATAAACGTGAATAAAGAGGGGGATGAGGAAGGTGAATATACACGGCTGGAAGGTGAAAAGGGAACGGTCATCGACTATGTGATAGTAGACGACGAGGTAACGGAGAAGGTCAAGAAACTAGAGGTAGGAGAATATATAGATTCTGATCACTTTTCATCGATACTGACGATGGTTGGTGATGAGAGAGCTGAGGATATGGTAGAAAAGTAAGTAAAGGTAAAAAGAATAGGGAGAGGGGATTGGTTAATAGAAAGGGAAGAGAAGCTGAAGGATGCAAAAATGGGAGCAGGAAATGTAAATTAAGAGATGAAAATAATCATAGGAGAGAAAGAAAAAGTGTTAGAGGGAGTAAGCAAGAAAAAAGTAAGTGGGAGAGGAAACGAAAATATGTGGGATGAAGAATGGATAATGTGCAATAGGGTATAGAGAAGAAAGGGTTGGCCAGATATATGGAAGGGAGGGAAAGTGATACCGATCAATAAAAAAGGCAAAGGAGAAGAGGTGGGAGATTATAGGGGAGTGACACTATTGCCAACCTTGTACAAAATATATGTAACGGTCTTTTCGGAGAGATTGAAGAAAGATGGAGAAGGGAAAAAGATAGTGCCACCAAATCAGACGGGGTTTCGGAAAGGGATGGGGGTGATGGGAAATATATATGTTGTAAATCATATAATAAATAGGAGGATTAAAAAGGAAGAGGGAGGTATGATAGCGATGTTCGTAGACCCAAAAGCGGCGTTCGATTCTCTGGACCGGGAAGAGTTGGAAAAGTCCATGGAGAAAAAAGGAACAAGGGAAGGTATGATAAAGAGAGTTTCGGGAGTTTTTCGTGAGACAAAAAGCAAGGTGTAGGTAGCCGATCAAGTAGGCGATATTTTCTGGTTGGTGAGAGGAGCAAGACAAGGGTGTCCGCTAAGCCCACTCTTATACAACATCTTGATCTCGGAATTGGAAGAAAGAATGAACAGAAAAGGGTGGGGAGGTGTGAAGATAGGAAAAATTATGATATATACACTGGCATACGCAGATGCTATAGTAATGATGGCAGAAGAAGAAGAGGGAATGGCGGGGCTAATTACAGGGTTGGAAAAATACTTAGATGAGAAGAAAAAAAGTGTGGACTGGGAGATGGTAGGGAGTGAAGATAGAAGAAGTAAAGGAGTTTAAGTATTAATGATACACTCTGCAAGCAAATGGAGATCATAAGGCACATATAAGAGAAAGAATAAAAAAAACGTCAGGGGAAATAGAGCAGGTATGGGGTATAGGAAAAAGAAGATTCAAGAAAGATTGGGAAAAAAGAATTTCGTTGTTTGATACCCAGGTATGGCCGGTTTTAGGATATGGAGCAGAGATATGGGGATGGAAGGAAAGGGAAGAGTTGGAAAGGTTACAAGAATGATATGTTAGATGGGCGTTAGGAGTGGATTGGTAAACACCTGGATATATGGTGAGAGAAGAAACGCAAAGGGATAAATTAAGTAGCCGAGCAGGGAAAAGGGCATGGAAATTTGAAGAAAAACTAAGGAAGGGAAAAGGAGGGGAGCTAGCTGAAGAATGTCTGGAGGAGGTAAAAGGAAAAAGAGGGAGGGAGATTGAGTTGACGAAATGGGAAAGGAAAGAAGGGAGTTCCTTGCGGATAGAAATATAGGAGAGGGAATTGGAGTATGCTTTGAAGAACTAGAAGAAAGGGACAAAGAAAGCCATTTAATAGAAAAATGGGGAAGGATTGAGGAGTTCTAATACAATAAATGGTATGAGGTAATAAAACAGGAAAAACTACCAAAGTATTTGGAGAAAGGGTGAGGAGAGAAGAGATGGACAAGAATAGCAAGATTAAGATTGGGGAAAAAGGTCAGGGAAGCTAAGTATGGGGAAGAAAATAAAAAAGAAAGTGCAAAATATTTGAATGGGAAGAAGAAACATGGGAACATGTATGGGAAGGATGTATGAGAGGAATGGAAGATAAAGGAAGCTGGCAAGAGAACGTGGTAATGATTCTGGAGGAGGAAGGACAGGGGGAGGAGTGGATGAGGGAGTTAAAGGAAGCTAGAAGAGCGAATGAGATAGAATGAAAGAGTGATTGTGTGAAGGAAAAGGTTGAGTTTGAAGAGAAAAGAATAAAATTTGTTGTATTTATGTAAAGGAACGGAAGTTATGTAAACCCTTAAGGGACACATCATGAATAAAGAAGAGTAGAGTTAACTCAATTTGAATTACGGATTGCATCCATCAGGAGAAAACATATCCCTTCGCATTTATTATCTGCAAGACTGGCGTATTGAAATACATTATTATTGTCAGATCCCAATTGCGTTTCACGTCAGTTATAGCGAAGTTAAAGTGCCTCTGCTGGACGTACTCGTACTGTGTGTGAAGCTAAAGACCTCCTTTGACGATTTCCATTGCCGTTGAAGCATCGCACGTACGTTTGATATCGATTATTGAAGTTCGTGGCAGTAGACGATGCTCTCGATATCAGAGTGCTACATCAAACGACGACTCGGAACTGACCATACTGATCCAAAAGGATCCTAGCCAAAGTCTGCTATCGACAGAATCCACTGTGTATGATGGACAGGACATTGAATCGAACTGTTCACCCTACGAACCTCCTCGTTCCATGCCATGGAACCAATTAGACGAGACGTATATTATCACTCTCTGGAGATATAAAACTTTGGTGGAAAGGAAAAAAAAAGATATGGCGGGTCGACTTTTTAAATGTTAGTAATCAGGGTAATTTTTGTAATCCAACTTCTTGAGAATCTTGCACAATTTTGTTCTTCTTCAAAATGGACAATTTCATGAAAGAACGTTGTCGAAATTCAATTGAGGTTGCATGAGGTTACATGCAATACTTAAACCATCGATTTCTCGTCTTAGCGATTGGAGAAAAAATCGCTCCCCATTGAGACAACTTTTGGAAGGCCACGTTGCGGTTAATATTTTTTCACTTGAAAAAGGGCGAAAATCGCTCCTCGAGGAGACCACTTTAGAAGGACCACGTTAAAGAAACGACTTGCCTTAGTTTCAAAGATTGATAGCAATCCTCGAGTTTGAAAAAAGAAAAAAAAAGAACATGTTTCATGGTACCTGTTTCTCAGCAAGAAATATGAGCCTATGCAGTTCCCATTTATAATACTGTTATGTTACTGTTACTGTTACTGTTATGTTTCCCTGTTATGCAGGGAAAGCTTGACACTGTTAATCTTGAAATTCTAAGAACAAGTATGTTTACTTTATATATTATCATCCGCAGGGGAAAGTGTTGACGCGTTAATCAATCTTAGTGGAATGAACAATACTTGGTTGAAAAATTCGTGGGCTGCTGTACGAGAAACAACCTCTCTCATGTTAAAAATAATTTTCGTCAAATCATAATCAGTTACATACGTATAATAAAATGGCTCTGGATTTTCTTCTTCACTCCCCTCCCCGTTCCCCTCCTCCTCCACCTTCTGTTCTTGCATAAAAATTTCGTACTAATGCAAGCATGATCACCTTCTTGTTTCCTTCCATACATTTTTTATTTCCTTAGAATTCTCTTGCATATCTCTTGCAAATTCCAAACAACATTCCTCCCATTGCTCTGCCATTCCTATTCTTCCTCTTTGCATTATAAATCTGTCAACTGTAACCTCTGTGTAACCTTCCCCTTACGCTTCCCCATCTTTTTCCATTTAGCCACGTACCCATCATCACCACCACCTTTCGCTGTTACAAATTTCTTATAAATTCTATATACTTCCTACCCAATCCTACTACATTAGAGTAACATATTTCCCATTCCCTCCTCTCTTCCTTTCCTTTTTCTTTTTATTTTCTACTGTTTCTCCCCCCTTCTCTACCTTCCCCTTATAGTCCCCCGACACCACTGTTTTTACTACCTATTCTGCCATTTCATTATAATCCCACCATATATCTCGTTTTTCTATTTCCCCATACTTAACCAACGTTTGCTTTCCGTTCTTCTTCTCCTATTTCGCTATATTCCTCAACTTATACATCATTATGCTTTGTTCCGTTGTCCCATCAAATTCTTCTTCTTATCTTATACCTTTTGTCACCATATTGTTCCTTTTCCCCTCTCTCTTACTCCTTTCTATTCTCCTATCTATGTCTCTCAACCTTTCCTTATTCCCATCCTTCTTATCCATTCCCCTTCTTCCCTCTAGATTGCATTTTGTATCCTCCCTATCCTTCTTTCTAACTCCTCTACCTTTTTCTGTGGCACCTGTTGATCTTCTAGTTGCTGTTATAGGCTCTGCTTCCTTTACTCCAATTCTTCACCAACTGTCCAATGTTTCCCCATTTCTCTATTTCTCTTCTGAGTTCCGCCATTCCCCGTCCTATTTCCTATTTTATTTCTTCTGCCCATCCCGCCTGTCTCTTGTCTTGCATATCCATCGCCTTTTCATCCTTACCCCACGATATATCTCGTTTTTTTTATTCTCCCATACTTAACCAACGTTTGCTTCCCATTCCCCTTCTACTCTTTCGCCATTTTCCTTCATTCAAACTGCAAATTCTATTGTTCCCGTTACCAATAATCTTCTATTCTTCGTGCACTCCCATATAATTGCCGTTTTTTCAATATTAGCTCCCTCTTATCTTCCCTATTATTCAACTTTACCAGCGCCATTTTATCCCCTCTTCCATCATCCCTTCCTATACTCCTTACTTCTTCTACCAGTACTTTTGCATTTATCCTATTTAATACTTCTTGTACACCTTCCTTCCCCCTCCCCTCTCCTATCCTATACCATTTATCACTATTTTGTTCCTTCGTCTCTCTCATTTCTTCTTAACATTCTCTTTTCTATTTCTTTGAAACTTCCCTAATCCCCATCCTCCTCCTCCACCCCCCTTCTTCCTTCGGCATTGCGTTTCGTATTCTTTCCATCCTTCTTTTCAACTCCTCTTCCCTCTTCTGCGGCACCTGCTGCTTTTCAAGTTTCGGTTCTAGGCTCTGCATCCTTTTCTTTAATTTTTTCCTAACTTCCTCCCATTTCCCCAGTTCTCCATCTCTCTTCTGAGTTCCGCCACTACCCATATTATTTTATATTTTATTTCTTTCCCCCATCCCGCCTGTCTCTTGTTTTGCATATCCATCACCTCTGCCATCATTTCACGGATTTCTTCCAAATTTAGGTCTTTCAACTTTCCTCTCTTCCTTTCTTTTTTGCTTTCTACTATTTCTTGATTCCCCACCTTTCTTTTCCTTTCTCTTCCAGTCTGCCGACACACAGTGGGGTATTTTGGATTCTTTCGGACAAATATTTGTCGACTCGTCAATTTCCAATCGAATTGAAATTTTTTTTTTTCCAAATACTCGTAAATAATTTTACGGTCTATGAGATATGCCATTATTTGGGTTTGAACCGTCCATACCTCGAAAAAACTTCGACCAATGTCGGCAGTCGTCGGCTGATTTTTGGGCTATTCAGATTTCAGTAATATTCTGTAAGTATTCCAACAATAATTTCAATAAAATAGACATAAAAATTGCAAAAAAACAATTCAAGATTCTATCAAATACTGTTTGGTTAATTTTTCCAGAATAAACGTTTTTCGGTTGAATAATTCGAAAATCAAAGTATTAACGTTTTGAACGTTATTAACTTGAATTATTTATAATTTTTATTGCAAAAATAGAATGAGAATGGAAAATGTTGTACTTTCACTGTTTTGAAACATAAATAACAATT
The DNA here is from genome assembly GCA_011762715.2 of Neuroterus valhalla. NCBI lineage: Eukaryota > Metazoa > Arthropoda > Insecta > Hymenoptera > Cynipidae > Neuroterus > Neuroterus valhalla. Next base: position 4,954 of record WSXT02029222.1, on the reverse strand, counting down.
AACATGAAGCATATATGCATACGAATTACAAAATATATTACTCACATCTGGATAGCCTAAAAATCGGCCGACGACTGCCGTCGTTTGTCGATATTTTTTCGACATATTGACGGTTCGAACCCTATTATTGGCACATCTCACAGATAGTTAAATCACTTACGAGTATTCAAAAAAAAATTTTCAATCCGGGCAAAAATTGACGAGTCGACGATTATTTGTCCAAAAAAATCCAAAATACGTTGGTCGACGATTTTTTGAGGTATTATCGGTTCAAACCTTGATAATGGCATATCTCACAGATAGAAAAATTATTCAAGAGTTTTTAGAAAAAAAAAAAATTTGCAGTTCGGTTGAAAATTGACGAGTCGCCGAATATTTGTCCGAAAGAATCAAAAATACCCCACTGTGCGACACCGCACTTTTTATAAACTGTTTTGTCTCTCCATTCTAATCCCAAAATGTACCTTGTATTTTTATTTTCCCATACTGAATCCACGTTCTCTTTCCGTTCTCATTCTCATCTTTCGCTTTTTTCCTTAACTTGAACTGCACATTCGTTTGTACTCGAGTCCAGTAATCTCTTTTCATCGTGCACTTCCATATAACTGCCGTTTCTTTAACATTAGCTTCCTCGTATCTTCCCTATCCTTCAACTTTACCGGCGCCATTTTATCCCTTCTATCATCCATCCCTATACTCCTTACTCCTTCTACCAGTACTTTCGCACTTATCCTATTTAGTACGTCTTGTACACCCTCTTCTACCCCCCTCCCCCCCTCTCTCCAATCCTATACCATTTATCACTTTTTGTCCCTTCTTTTCGCTCTTACTTCTTTCCATTCTCCTTTCTATTTTTCTGAAACTTTCCTTATTTCTATCCCCAGACGTTGTCCTTAACATTTTCAGGGTTTTTAGGGTCGTTCCTACTTATGTTTCCTCACTCCTCCTTTCCTCTCTTTTCTCCTTCCTTCCATAATGAAATTCTCTCAAAGGCTGTGTTGTCATGTAGACTTTCAACTCTGATTCAATTCCAAACCACATGTTCTCAAATTGAATGCGACTGAATCCAAATCAAATCCATCCTTAATATTGAATCCTGATTAACTTAATCTCATCTAAATTCTGCTTTCATGATCATTCGTTTTTAAGTGAATCATATCCTCCGGAATCAGGTTTGGAATAATTTGATATGGATACCCCAAATTTCTGCTGATCCCAAAAACCGAGATTAGAGCAGAACAGGCTTTAGAGAGTTGGGCTTACTTGGACCTAATCTTTATAGTTAAATTCGAAAGTTGAGATTGATCGACTTTGGATTGCAGGTTTATATCAGAAAAATATGATTCTTCTAACTAAAACAATATGTTTGGACTCTTTAAGTCTCAGTGGATCCAGAACATTCTCCTCGTCCATCAGAGTAGCTAAATGTACAGCAATATATCGACTCTACCGTTCCTCCCCCTTATTAATCTCAAAGAACATTGAGCGAAACGCAAGAATCCTTATTGCATTCTTAGCTCTGCAAAAAAAAGTATCATTCACAACGAATATATTCTTCTTTTCCACAACCTCCCTCTCTCTCCATGGATTAATTTCCATTTTCAAGGGCAAAATAGAAGGGAAATGAGAAAAGCATTATTTCGTGTATCTGAAAGCAAAACACTGAATGAGAAATCCTATTTTTTATTCGCATTTCCGAGTTCGTTAAAAATATGATTATGATAATACATAATTCATCTCTTCTCTTTTATGCTGAGATCAGCTCAAGCATTTTCTCGGTTGTCCTCGTACGTCACATCAAATTCCTCTGGATTTCCACCGTGGTGGATTTAAGCTTTCGACTTTGAATACGCTCAACTGGGCTAGGTCGATCTATTTTCCTCTGTTTCTCTCGTTGGGAAATGGAAAACGTAGAAAAGCGAGGGAAGAACTTGAAATAACGGGAGAGACATTCTCACGTCACTCACTCGCAAATGCCTAAGCGGCTCAATCCCAGACACGCGGTCGGATAGAAGAATGGCGTCGAATGAAAAAAAATCCACGGGCTTCCGCCCCCCGAAGAATTTCAATAACCACTCTCATTTCTATTACGCCCGACCGAGTGCTTTGAATAGTTTGAAAATTTATATCACTCATCCGCGAGAGCAGAGGAAGTCGCAAAAAGATTGGTTAGAATCAAAGGGAGGGTGTGGAAAAGAAATTACGAGAAGGATTTAATATTTGTGGGCGCTCCGAATTTTTTAGTTGTGAAGTTCTACGGCCTGGAATGTTTTACGAAAAGATTTCTCTGAAGTGGAATTAGGAAAGGAATTCCCATAAGGATAAGGTTTAGTCTAGCTATGGTTTTCCCTTCCTCTTTTTTCTAAATCCATTTCCCTGGATGAAGCCTCCAACTTTGTGAATTCAATCAGTCATGGTTCCCTCCTGAATGCTTCTAACTGACCTCCATATATTTTCCTTTTTTGTGAGTGCTTTTCCTTGGCAGAAGCTTTCAATTTTGTAAATCTCTCTAGCGATAATTTACCTCTCTCTTGTATTGAAATGCAAATTGCTGGCTGAAGCCTCCAATTTTGTGAATTTATTAGGCAATGGTTAATATTTCTCTTTTTTTTTAAACGCATTTCCCTGGCTCAAGCCTCGAGCCCCGTGAGTTCCTCTAGCCATTATTTCTCTTCCTGTTTTTTCGGGAATTCCCTTGACTGAATTCTGATACTGTGTTCATTTTTCCAGCCACGGTTCTCTTGTCCTTTCTTGAAAATTCTTTCTCTTGGCTGAAGCCTCCAACTTCGTGGATTTCTTCAGCCATAATAACCCTTTCTCTTATTTCCCAACGCATTTCCTTGGCTCAAGCTTCGAAATCCGTGAGTTCATCTAGCCAATATTTCTCATCCTCTTTCTTTAGAATTCTCTTGCCTTAATCCTGATACTTCGTCCATTTTTCCAGGGATGGTCCCGGAGTAGAAAACCCCCAAGCTAAGGCCGTGCTGAAAGCTGAATGACACCTGGGTGTGGTGTCCTCTACGGTGTCTCCAGAATAACAGGCGACCTTCTGGAGCAGACAGCCTTGCCCTCGCATGCGGGGCTCTGTGAGGGTGGACAATCCATTCCTCTAAATCCAATTATTAATGCGGTTCAAAATGATCGAACGCGTAGAGCACCTGACAATGGTTCGGCCAGTATTGCCGATCGTTCCAGAGTTTGGGGTGCTAGATTGGATGCAAACACGATGACGAACCAGCAAGACAATCGACGTTCACGCTTCCTCAACAGGTGCAAGAACAAGCCGCGGAGGAAAATCAGGAAGTGACATTGAGACCAACTGCTGCAACGAGGCTCCCCTTGAGAGACGATGGCGATTTTAGTACAAGGAGAAACGCTAACATTCAGGTTTCTCCCAAGCCCTATAATCTGGCTGAAATATATGCTACCCTCCGCGAAGATCTCTCAGAAGTTTCAGATCTCTGGACCATCACTTGTTCAGTTTATGATGCGGCGAGAGCTTTGGCTGATTCAAATCGAAGGTCCTAACCAAGGATTGATGGAAAAACCAAATGCGCTTGCATCAACTAAGCAAGAAGATTGGCTGGGAAAAACAAAACGCGTCTCGTGTGCAGTGTGTGATTGACTACATGAAACCGGTAAATCTTTTACGGCAAGGGTCCGAAAGTTCGCTCATGAAATGAGGATCCATCATCACACATTGAAATGACAAGGCTACTGACCATCAAGCAGCACATTGTTGACAAAATACGAATACTATCTGACGCAAGGAGAAGAATCAAAAAGAGGTTTCAAGGAGCTGAGCAATAACCTCATAATATCCGAGAAGGAATACCCACCAATCACTGCCGAGGAGGTAAAGAAAGCACTGAGGGGCACGAAGAACTTCTCCGCTGCTGGTCCAGATTGTATTAGGAACTTTTGGTGGAAAAAGTTCGCTTCTACACACCAACATCTGGCCCGCATTTTTAGCTTATATTCGAAGTCGGATATCCCTATTCCGCAGTGGCTGGTTTTAGGACGCACTGTACTCCTATCTAAGAAAGGCGACTTGTCCGACCCAGGGAACTACAGACCAATAACTTGTCTGAACACCGTGTATAAGATCTTTATATCTATGCTGAATGACAGAATTGTTCAGATAATTGGACCTGTATGGAGTGAGATTTACGGAAAACGAGGAGCGAAAAGAGGCGCAGCAGGCTGTCGGGAAAACCTGCTGATCGACAGGAGTGTCTGCAAAGACGCTGCAAACCACAAACGCAATCTGCCGATGGCCTGGATTGATTACCAGAAAGCTTTTGATTCAACTCCCCATAGACTATTATATAGTCTATATATTATATATATTATATAGTCTATTGAAAAGCTCGAAGGTTCATTCAGATATAGTGGGATGCATTGAAAGATTAATGCTTCTTTGGAAGACTAGATTTACTATAACTTCTGGAAAACATCGTGTGACTACCAACCCTGTCACTTTCCAGAGGGGTGTCTTTCAGGGTGACGCTATGAGCCCCCTCCTCTTCTGCATCACACTGTTGCCCCTATCCCTCGCACTCAATGATTCTCATGGATACTTCTGTGGCTGAACTAATATCCTCATATATTTTATATGGATGACTTATAGATCTATGCTTCTGGAAAAGAACATCTCGAAGATGCTCTTAGTATCGTCGGGAGGTACATACGAGAAATCGGCATGGACTTTGGATTAGATAAGTGTGTCAAGATTTATCTGAAATGCGGCGAATAGCAGGTATAGATAAGGACCCTGAACTTGTTGACCGAAGTGCTATTAGATACCTAGGCGCTGGAGAGACCTACAAATACCTGGGTGTGCCTGAGAGCCGCATTCAGGATACAACATCAGTAAAGAAGTTCTCCGAAGCAGATACAAACACCTGCTCCGACGAATTTGGTCGTCAAACCTGTCGTCGTTGAACAAGATATC
>WSXT02029221.1:0-22778 GCA_011762715.2 Neuroterus valhalla | reverse complement strand
AAAAATTTCCATAAATTTCCGGAAATTCATGGAAATTTTCAAAATCGAATTTTGGGTGAATCATGTATGGTAAGTCGTCGTATTTTCCTGTAAAATTACCATAAATGAACAAAAATTGAATTTTTGTTGATTTATGGTAAGGCATCATTTTTTCCTGTAAAATTACCATAAATGGCCAAAAATTTTCATAAATTTCCGGAAATTTATGGACGTCTTCAAAATTTAATTTTGGGTGATTCATGGTAAGTCATCATATTTTCCTATAAAATTACCATAAATGACCAAAAATTTCCATAAGTTTCCGGAAATTCATGGAAATTTTCAAAATCGAATTTGGGGTGAATTATGTATGGTAAGTCATCGTATTTTCCTGTAAAATTACCATAAATGACCAAAAATCGAATTTTTGGTGATTTATGGTAAGTCATCATTTTTTTCTGTAAAATTACCGTGAATGGCCAAAAAATTTCATAAATTTCCGGAAATTTATGGACGTTCTTAAAATTGAATTTTGGGTAATTATGGTAATTCACCATATTTCCCTGTAATATTACCACGAATGTCCGAAAATTTCCATCGATTTCCGGAAATTCATAGACAATTTTTTATCAAATTTTGAACTTCTTTGCTATCATGCTACCTTTTGTCGAACACCAATATTGGCTGAAATATGACTGTATTTCGAGAAATGTCTGAAATGATCCATTGGTTATAAAAAATATCGTATGCACCAAGGGGGAGGGGGACTTTTTCGACTTGTGCACTTTTTCAGTACACATCGGAAAAGTCCCTCTTCTCTCCCTAGGTGCATAATATACTATTTAATTATGACTTCTATAATTAGATTGCAACAGCAATGAAAAAGTGCAAAAGTATACTGGAACGAGTTTAAAAAGTTTTGTGTCGTTTCTTTGCCGCAAAATTAACGAGCTCATACTATCATATTACATAAAAATAAAATATATTTTAATGTATCTATAAAATTGTGTTTATTCTAAGCCAGGCTTTTCCTATCAATTGTTAATTTTATTACTCTTTGAAAAAAGCTTCTTCATTTTGTAATTCAGAGGATAGAGCTCCCATAAAAGCTGTGTTCGCCCCTCGTACAGAGAGTTAGAAATCGTCTCAAAGACATTAAGAGCATTTCCCGCTCTTTGGTGATAAAATCTTTTCCTATCGGGAAGTAGTGGCAAATAGAAAAATGTCCTGCCTATAAATATAAATTGTGCAGTAAAGATGGACAGTGTCGATCAGCCTTTTGTGGGAAAATCAAATAAATAGAATAAGGTCAGCAGTCAAAACGTTTCAGAACATTTTATTGAATAAATCTGTGACCGTATTTGATGAATCGTAAAGAGAAAAGGACTATTTTATAGGCAGATCTTCCTCTGTTACCCAAGTGCTTCAATTAGATAATGCTTATAAAAACCGAATTTAACGACTAATAAAAAAAAAATTGTACTGCGGGAAAAAAATTTCGGTGGAAAGAATTTATGGGAGTCTCAGAAACAAATCAATTTTATTCAGTTTTTTTACTATACTTGATACAACTATATTTTTAATTTTATTAGATCTTACTGTGCAATACAATTTTGATTATACTGCAAACTAAGTGTGTCATGGAATAACAACATAGCTCAGCGGAGGATTGAACTTCAAAGTGAAAACAACTTAGGATATTCGAATATGCATAACGGCTATTGTTTAGTTTGAAATAACGAAGGCTTCCTTCGATTCGACAAATATAAAGTTCTCCTTTTGAACTGTTCGATCCTTGTTCGAAATGATTAGACAAAAATGCGTTTGTAAAATTGAATTTCAAATATTTTGATGGCTTGTTATTAATTTAATTTTTCTAATTTTCAGCGCAGATCCGCAATACAATTCAGCAGTGATAAATACGAATGTAATCGTCAGTCACACCGGGGAAGTTGTCTGGTTAAGTCACGGAATTTTTCGCAGTAGTTGCGATATCGACGTGGAATATTTTCCCTTCGACGTGCAAAGATGTGCTCTGAAGTGGGCTTCCTGGACATACGATGGTTATCAGGTAAGTCAAAATTTAAAGCCAGATCCTTTGAGATCATACAATTTTATCGGAACAGGTTCCCCTCTGCAACTTTTCAAAGTAAACAATTTAATACTTTTCTACACACTTAACAATATTTGTATTATACAGTATTTAAAATTGAATCATTAAAATTTATTGTTTTTTTCGAATTGAACTTTTATTCGATAGGAGAGGAAAAATATATCATCCATTTTTAAACAATTAGTCGATTTTTCATAATTGGCATAGAAGGAGATGATTTATTTCGAAGGATCAGAGAAAAAAAGTTGAATATGACTTCGGAATCAATAAAGTTATCAACAGACAAAAGAATTTAATTCCAAGTTCCAGATAAGTATTTTGTATTGCTCATTTTAATACTCACAATAATGACAAGCGGCATTTTTATGCTAGAGGCGGAAAATCGAAATCGCGTGTAGTCAAGTCTTGAAATGGATAGCGTAGATCGAGAGCTTAATTCTGAATGGGAGAAAAATTCAATGTCCTTCCAAAGCCTGGATGTGCATACCGCTTTCCCATTTCCTATCCTTTCACCCTGAATCCATTCTCTGATCCACCTTTCCCCGTTCTGAACCATGTGTCAATGCTCGAAAACCTTCCGCAAATCCAACTACAAATCTACCTCTTAAATTGGAACTATTCAGGACTTGTTATACGCAGCCCTTCTCATTTCTCGACAAACGAAAGATTAGGAATCGAATGACAAACCAGCCAGGGGATCTAACAATTTTTGTTGATATGTAGTAAAGCCTCATTTTTACAGTCAATCTGTGACAAGAAAAGGCCGTTTTTGGAAAAAAATACCATAAATATTTTTTCTACGAAAATCGCTAGAAGAGGATTCAAAAAGCTTAACCTGAAAAATGCGGGATCGTTTGAGGGCGGGCTTTTGAGAAAACTTAAAATTTTTTTGGATTCGATATATCTCGGAAAATGTAGGTTTTTGGTAAAATTCGTAGGGACTAAAAATGTTGGGGGCAATGTTTTCCACAACTTTCTCCATTGGGTCGACATGCTGCGATGAAAAGTGCAATGAATATATGGCGCTAAAGTATAAAAAAAATGTATTTTCCATGTCGCACGCTCAGCAACAATTATTAGCACTTTTTTGTACAGATCGTTTGATATAACATTTAAAAAACTTTCTTAATTCACGTTCAATACTAAAGTCAGCATAGTTTTAGAAAAAATTAATAATAATAAATAATCATCCATAATAACAATTTATCATAATCAGGAATAATTTGATTGTCCTACTTAGAAAAAAATGATTCATTCAGTCTGAAGTAATGATTTGTTATGTATCCACACTAACGTCGCCCTCGTCGGAAACAATAGGAAATCTACGGTGACAGGTTTGTCACGCTATAACTCGTAAGCGGTTAGTCGGACAAGAAAAGTTTTTGTATAAATTTGTAGTTTTTTTTTTAGACAAACAACTTTTCTATCGACAGTTTTGTGATGAAAATTTTTTTCTGTGCCAAAAAGCGAGAAAACGCTTTTTTTGGTACTTTAGCGCCATCTATTAATTACACTTTTCATCGCAGCATGTCGTCCTGAAGAGAAAATGTTTAGAAAACATTGCCTACAACATTTTTGGTCCTTACAATATTTCCCAACAACCTACCATTTCCAAGATGTATCAGACCCAAATTTTTTTTGAGTTTTCTCAAAAACCCGCCCGTGAGCATTCCCGCATTTTTCAAGTTAAGCTTTTTGAATGCTTTTCTAGCAATTTCCGCAAAAAAATGTTTTATGGTATTTTTTTCCACAAAATTTTACAGATTGGCTGTACTATAGGTTCAAACTTAAAATCTTAAACATTCAATAGGAAATGCATATAATGCATAATTCATATTTTATAAGAATCCTCCGTTTAAGTGCGAATTCCAAATACTGTTCAATTTCGGATCTTTAATTCAAAATGCTTGAAATTTAGAAATGTTTCGCTCCAGATTCGTCAGTTCGTAAAATTCACCATAAATACTTCGATTGTAAGTTGCTTAGTTCTGAAGGATTGCATTTGAAAATTTGACAATTAGGAAATCTTGTCGAAAACTGTGAATAGCTCAATAATCTTTCTCTTGAACCGTGATTAGCTGTATTGGATGTAATAACTTAATTTGAACAAAGATGGTAATAATGAGCACGAGACTTGTTTTCACGTTAATGACTAATTCGTTGATGATAATTTCAATTATGGTGGATGACGAGCATGATTATTTCAATTGTCCATTTGTAGGTGATCTATCTTTGAAATATTCGAATTCTATTCCTCTCTTCCTTCCTCTCGTAATCCCTCCCTCCCTCCCACCCCTTCTCTCTCCCTATCTTCCTTCCTCTCTGCCCCCTTGCTCCCTCTCTTTATCTCGTCCTCCCTCACATCCTCTTTTCTTTCTCTCTCTTACTCCCTTCCTCACTTCTTCTCGTCCTATCTTCCTTCTTTCCTTCCTTCCTTCCAACCTTCGTCCTTCTCTTCCTTCCTCTCGCCATCCCTCTCACCCTTCCTTCCTCTCTTCCATTCTTCCTCTCTTCCTTCCTTCCTCCCTTCCTCTTTTTTCCTCCCTTTCTGAATTCCCTCTTTTCCTTCCTTCTTTCTTCTCTTTCTCCCTTCCTCCCCTCCTTCCACCATTCCTATCTTCCTCTTTTCCTTCCTTCCTGATTTTCTAAATTCCCTCCCTTCTTTCTTCCTTCCTTCCCCCTTCCTCTCGTTCTTCCTCCCTTTCTCCCTCCGTCCCTTCCTTCTTATCTTCCTCTCTCTTTATTCTTTCCTCTATTCCTCACTTTCTCCCTGCCTGTCTTCCTCTCTTCTTTCCACCCTTCCTATCTTCCTCTTTTCCTTCCTTCCTCCTTTTCTGAATTCCCTCCTTCCTTTCTTCCTCCCTTCTTTCCTCTCTTTCTCCTTCCCTTCTTATCTTCCTCTCTTTCCTCCTCTCTTGAGTTCCTCCCTTCCTTCTTATCTTTCTCTCGTCCTTCCTCTCTTTTTTCCTTCCCCTCATCCTCCCTATCTTCCGTCCTTCCTTCCTCCCTTGCTTCTTCCCCTCTTCTTTCCTTCCACTTTTCCTTTCTTTCTTTCTTACTGCCTCTCTCCCTTCCTCTTGCCCGCCCTTTGTTCCTGCCTCCCTTCTTCTCTCCTTTTTTCCCTCTCTTTCTTCCTCTTTTCCTCTCTTCCACCCTTTCTATCTTCCTTTATTCATTTCTTCCTCCTTTTCTAAGTTTCTCCTTCCTTCCTTTCCTCCTTTCTTCTCTCTCTCCTTCCCTTCTTATCTCCCTCTCGGCCTTCCTCTCTTTAGTTCTTCCCTTCTTATCTTCCTCTCTCCCTCCCTTCCTTCCTCTCTTTCTCTCGTCCTTCCTCTCTTTCTTCCTTCCCTTCATCCTCCTTATCTTCCGTCCTTCCTTCCTCTCTTCCTCTCTTCCATACTTCATCTTTTTCTTCCTCACTTCCTCTCTCGCTTCCTCCTGTCCGCCTTTTGTTTCTGCCTCCCTTCCTCACTCCCTTCTTCCCTCTCTTTCTCCTTCTATTCCTCCCTTCCTATCTTCCTCTTTTCCTTCCTTCCTTCTCCTCTTTCTCCCTTCATCTCTTCCTCTATTCTCTGATTGCCTTGGATCCATACCCAAAAATTTTATTTTCAATACTTTTCATTTATAAATACTCGATTTTTAACAGAATTGTTTTCTTTTTTTCCAAATTTCACGAGAAATATGTTTCCAATATTTTTTGTCTTAAAGTGTTAAATTTCAATATAGAAGAAACTTTGGTCGACAGAGCTACATGATTATAACAAGATGAGTACCTTATATTCACCGATTAAACTTGCCTTAAAATTTATTTTTTAAAATAAATAAAAGGGATTTGGCTTAATGGTGTGATAATAATAAAAATATTATATTAGAAGTTCGATTTTGGTGTACTGTTCAATCAGAGGTTTCATTTTGGATGTTTACTTTGAAATTTGAAATGCTTCAAACTTATAATTTTTCACATTAGATTTATTGGTTCAGAGAATTTTTAGAAAAATACTCCTAATTGTAAATTTTTTATTTCTAACGGATTGCATTTGATAATTTAAAAACTTTTCGAAAACTGGGAATAGACCACTAATCTTTACTGAGTCTTGATTATCTGTATTCGATGTATTAACTTAATTTTAACAACGTTGTTAATAATAAACGCGAGACTTGTTTTGGCATGAAGAATTAATTCGTAAGTGATAATGGAATTATGGTGGGTGTCTGGATGAGCATGGGAGAATGTATGTAAATGCATCGATTGTCTGTAGAACATGGTAATTTGTCGAGCACAGATTGTCGAATCGCCACTTGCACTCGGGTGACAGGGAAACGCATCTACATAGTCACACACATAGTGTCCATATTATGTTTCTTTAGGTGGAACTGGAACGACAGAGCGAGAGAGGAGACATGAGCAATTATCAAGCCAATGGGGAGTTTGATCTAGTTGATTTCTCTGCTAGGCGAAATATAGAGTACTACTCCTGCTGCACAGAACCTTATCCGGATATCACCTACGAAATCAAATTACGTCGAAGACCCTTATTTTATGTCTTCAATCTTATACTTCCCTGCATCCTCATTAACGGAATCGGTAAATCTCCCCAAATAATAACTTAATCAAATACAAACTTGTAGTTCAATAATGAAATAGAAAATTCAGTTTTGATAAATGCTAACAAAAGTATGAATATCCTCTTTGAATTCAAATTACTTTGAAAAACATCTCTTCATTATCTTGAAAAAAATGGCTCCCATTCTCTCTGAAAATTCTTGGGAAATCAGAAAATGTCAGGGAATTTCATTTCAACTCTAATAAGGAATCTGTCAAAGTTGGGAATTTCTTTCTCGAATAAAAAAAATTTTAATTTAAGTGCAGCCTCCATTGAGGTATATTGCAAATCGATGACTTTAAAAATGAATCTACGAATATTTGATGAAATTTACAATTTAAAAACGACTATGAACAGATATTTGAATTTAGAATCATAACTCCATTATTCGACAAAGTTTCTGATTCGAAATCATCTACGAGATGTTGAAATTTCACTTTCTTAAATGTTCGCAAATTTCAATCAAGATCTGTAAATGGTAAAAAACTGAATTTTCAGACATCATTTTATGAGGTCCTCTAAAAAAACTAGAGTTAGTTTACCTAGGTTCGTCAAATTGATTTTTATTAGTCGAACGATAGAAGAAAAAACTGTAAAAATAAAAACTTTGATTTAATTTGTTCAATTTTCCGATCCACTGCCGGATATTTGAATACGTCACTCTCGTATCTTTTTTTCCCACGAGCAAATATAGTTATGTGAACATCCACGTCAATTCCCTTCTCGTATTGAAACTTTAACGAGGATTCGTCATTCTGAATGGAATATAAAATATACATTTTATGGTGTCGAATGATTTAGAGCTTGGTCAGAGCAAAAATCTGCCGAACGAGCTGGGAAAAAGAAGACGAGTCCTTTTTTAATATCTTGAGTCTTGAGCAGGAAACTGATTTATATCCTTGTTAAGAATCGAACCATTTCGCTTGCTTTCGTCTTTCTCCAAAGAATGTAGTAAAACCTTGCATTTTTCATTTCTCAACGGGTATCGGATTTCTACTTTACTGAATTTGTAGCCTGTCTTTTCAATTTAATAAAATTTATGCATGAAACTTTGTATTTTACCAAAATTCTGATAGAACTTGTGAAAATAGGTCAAGAATTCTGAGTGCGTTGGAAAAAATTATGCCGATTATTATTCTTCTAAAATCTAGAAATATTAAGGAAAGATTCGATAAATCGTTCTTATTGTTTATTCAGCTCTACTAGTGTTTTATGTGCCATCCGAGTCAGGAGAAAAGGTCACACTTGGAATCTCAGCTCTCCTGTCGATGACAGTTTTTCTTATGACCATTCGTGAAACGCTTCCGCCAACTGAGAAAACACCTCTAATCAGTACGTATTTTATATAAGAGGTATTCTGGAAGAAAATTATTCATCAATGGAAATCCAATATTATACCCACAGTTAATGTTTATAAATTTTTTTCTATTTAATTAAAATTTATTTGTTTGTTCGAAACTCTTAATTTCAATTTTTCAATCATCTTCGAGAATATTAAGTTATTGGAAAAAATCTTTCGGTTAGGTTGTTCATATTGAAAAAATATATATTCCGTTCTATTTTTTTGCGGAAATCAATCGTTTTTTTTCAGAAAAATGGTCCAGACAAGTATTTAATGTCTTGCTTCAGATCTTGTTTTTGAACTGAGCCCACTTTTGTCTATGGTCCAAACATATGTATCTTTTTTTATGGTCTACAATTGAAACTTCTCAAAAAATATAATTTGGCTCAAATGCGCAAACATGATCTCCCCATTGACCATCTTCCTTTCTAAATACTATAAAATGTAAGCAGAGTTTTCAGTTTGAAGGTTCGAAAGTTCAAAATTGGAAAACTTAGAAGACTTCGAAGTTGCTGAAAATATTGAGCTTTTTGGTTATTGAATTACTTATTGCTTAAAATAATATCTTAAATTATTCAACCATGATTTGGAACTCCGCTGCTTACAAAATCAGTTATCTCTTAAACTCTAAATCTCAAATGAAAAGGTAGGTGATGTTTTTAAATGTAACCTTTTTATTCTCTCTAAACTTCCATATAGGCTTGTATTATGGGGTGAGCATCTGCTTGGTATCGTTCGCATCAGGACTTGCTGTTGTTACTTTAAATTTGCATCACCGTGGCGTTCGAGGAACGAAAGTACCAAGTATAATAAAATCTCTGGTTCTTGATAAGCTCGCAAGGATGGTTTTCCTAAACTTTAAGGACGTAAGTTTGTCATGCAATTCACTAAAACTATGTTTAGACATCTTGAAGCATATTATATAAAGATCCGAAGAAGGAAACGGCCGAAATCAGAAATCTTTTTAATATTAGATTAATATCTTTTAGGAACTGCCTGAACCAGTACGAAGAAGAGAAAATAGTTGTCCTTTGCACTGCAAAACTGAAAGTTCCCAGCCACAGTTATCGCCCAAGTTTGTAGCGAAAAGAAGTGGCAGTCATAATGAAAATATCCATTTAGGTAAGCCATAAATTTTGAATTCTTCCATTCAAATCCATGCCTAATTTGAAATTAAAAATAAAATCTGAAATTCAACAAAGAATTTAAATGTATTCCTCATCTTTACCTATAAAAACTAGAATATTTCAATTATGCTCCTTTAATACGCCTAACTTTGATTGTATCAATTAGCCGCAGATATCGGAAAAGAAGCTGGCGGTCTTGAGGCGCAATGGTCTCGAGTCCTCGGGAAAGTTCACGGGACAATCGAAAGAAATGAGCGGCGTTTAATGGACCAGGATCGACGAGAGAGGACAGAACTCGAGTGGAAACAAGTCGCCCTGGTCAGCGATCGGGCGTTACTCTGCTTATTTTTTCTCACTACTATAATCAGCACTGCCGTCATTCTTTGTGGAGCTCCACCAAGCTCGGAAGTGACAGTGACAGACAGTTAAAACTTTGATACTCAACTATAAAATAGTAAATTAATCGTTAAGTAATCTAAAGAAATTTTAATAATTTATTCATTGTACTATTTAACTATTTTTTATTCCAAAGAGTAAAAAAGTCAGAAATCTTCAAAAGGCAAAAAAAAGGCTTCCTCAATGTGGGTAGATTCTCTAAAATCACCTAGATCTTAATGGCAATTTTATTTAAACTGAATATTTTTTTTTGACGCATGATATTCCTTGTGAGTTACCAGAGAAATATACTTTCTATAAGAATTAAAAATTATCATGTGAAAAATCTTTTGTATATAAGAATAAAATGGTCTCTTCAATTCGATAAACTTCATAAAAAAATATTTTTTTGGAATAAGATAATTTTGAAGTATTCCCTTTCGTTGGTCAAATATTTTACCTTTATTACAAAATTCACCAGATAATAAATAGGATACGTAAAATATAGGTATTCAAACCTATTCAGTGTGTCTTCCATCAATAGTAGTCAGGTACAGGAGCACAGGCAATTTTCACAAAATCCTCGTACTTAACATGTCCATTTGTTGACACGTTGGCCTCACGAAAAATTTGTTCCACTAAAATTAGAATTGTATTTTTGTGCTTTTTTCAGAATAAGTATTTATTTATAATTGAATATTACGGCGAAGAATAAACACCTTCTTTGCTGCTGAGTTTTTCACCCCAGCGAAGCAACATGTGTGCCAATTGGCGGGCAGGTATTGTTCCAGTTCTGTTAGTATCTGCAGCTCGAAAAGCTTCAATCACTTCCTTCGGAAGTTCCTCTGCTCTTGTTTGCAAGTGCATCACTTCCAGGAAATCCGCAAAGGACATTTTCCCAGCTGTAAAAATAAAGATGTTGTAGTATTTTTTAGAGATGTGGTGAACAAAACTGGATATGAAGTGAGGATCACCTTTGTCTTTCAAATACTTGTTCAATTCAGCAATCGTAGGACTGAGACCTAAAGATCTCATAATGATTGTCAATTCATCCAGGGTTCGGATTTGCCCACTTCGTGCAAAGAGATAAAAACATTCCCTGAATTCTGGAAAAAAAGGAGAAGAGAGGAAGATATACTTCTATAATTTACACTGAAATATTGTTGATTTCCAGAGAGTCACAATTAATAACAATTTATCAGAAAATGCAATCAAAAGCCTGCCCTTCTTTTCAATATTCAATCAGGAAAACGAGTATGTAACATAAAATTAATTTTATATTGATAATAATGAGAAATATTTTTGTTACTCACCATCGATATCTTCCTCTCGAAAATAGCGTGCCTAAGACAAAAATATATAACGTTATAGATACACCGCCGTGCTATATGTTTTCTTCACCAACTTACTTTCTCATAGACATCATTTGGAGCAAAAAAACATAACTGCGAAATCTTCTTTATCTTAAAGAATTTCGTAAAATATTGACAAGACTAAATTATTACCATATCTCCTTATTCTTCGGTAAATTAACAACACAGATTTTGACACTTCTCACTTAATCTTTTCGTGTACGTGGTTTACGTCAGTTTACGTCAAACGATCAAACTAACCACATAACCTAACTTGCATGATCCCGTTTCGAAAAAGACGAATGTCACTGCGCGCTCTTTAAATAAGATTCATACCATAAAAAGTAGACATTTTTATATGAACTCAATTAGACTCCAGTTTTATATTGTAGCATTCCCTTAAATGGAATATCTCCAAAAATACGCGTTTGTTAACCTAAATAAGATAAATTATAACAAAAGGAGCGAGTTTATAGGTTAGGAATAGAAACTTTGCTTTGGAGTCTTTGGAGCAGTCAGCTCACAGCTGCGCCTCTGACTCGCTGCCCCATGGTTGGCAATTGGCATGTATGTCGAAATGTCGAGTACAACGGCAACACTCTAGTAGCCAGTAGTTTACCAACTGTCGTTTGATGTACATCGTGTTTGGGTTTGCAAATTAAAAGTGGAATTAGAATTACGTGCTCAACGGAGGCTCAATTTTTCCGTCCATCAATTCGCATCGCGCTGGCCAGACAAATTTAAGCACCATTCAGCCAAAGTGAGTTTACCTGGCATTTGCCTCTAATCTTTTATTATTTGCGTACGCATTGGCTTTAAATTCATCTACATGTTTATCCTGCTTTTTGACAGAAAATTTACTTTCTTTTAGACGGGTGGAAAATAATTCTTTCTCGAAATTGCTTTGTTCTTTTTGTCACTCAAAAATGTTCCAAAACCCTAAACTTGTTTTTCAGTGATATTCAGATTTGTTTGACAAAGGAAACTGCTTCTACCATTGTGTGCAATAAACGTTTTAATATTGCTTGCTTATGTGCTTACGTGAGCTGCGTGTGACCTTGACTACGTGATTTGTGGCAAAGTTAGATAAAATTCATTTTTGTGGAGTTCATGTCGTTCTTGAAATAAAGAGAGTTCAAATTCAAACGAATCGATGTAATAAGATTTTGTATTTTGGAGGAGAGTAGGACGCCCTTGATCAAAGTTCAAACGAAGTCGTTAACAATATGATGACTGAGTTTCCGTAAATTTATTTTGTATGGTAATTTTTAATTTTGTTTCGCTCATTTATGTTAAAATGGGAGAGTTAACAAAAAAATTATTAGTAGTCATTGTTTATGAGTTTTATAATTATATAAGCGGGTAGAATAATTTATGCCAGAAAAATATCATTTTAGGGGATACTCTTTCATTATTGAGAAGCAATTTATTAATGATATTCAACTCAAGGAATATAAATCATCTCCCAATAAAAATTGTACAGGAGCGTTTCGCATAAACGCAAACCAATCAGGTTCTGCTAATCATTACAAGCTTCCACTGAAAGAAACGTGGCATAAAATATTTTTCTCAAATCTTCCTCCATCTTGTTTTCAATTTTTTAATAAAGTGTATTACTGTATATTTCTCTCTAGATTTATTAACGGAGTTGAATAAACAATCTGTTATATCAAAAAATTATATGTAAGCAACTTAGGGTGTTTTCATCTCGCATAAAATTTAAGGCTAATGATTCCTTATTGATTAATTATTCTATTACACCTATGGAGCTATATAGATTCACAATTGGCCAACTCAACTATTATGCGACTCGGAGTCAGAACCAGAAGCAATTTTAATTTGTAGACAAGACGAATTTTTTTAAAAACAATTTGAATGACATACATTTCCAACTATTTATTTAGTATTTGAAGACAAAAACATATACTTAATATTGTATTCCAGTACAGAAAATTTATAACGGTTTTTAAATATTTCAACTTAGTTTGAATCCCTGACAGTTACTTTTATGGGTTTATATTTAGGAAAACGCGCCTTAACATTTTCATATTGAATTGTCATCTCGGGTTTCGCGTTGCACAGATAGAAATATTGAATTGGGTAGAAAATTCAGAATCCACATAACATTCATCGCATTTTTCTTTTTTCTTATGTTAACTGTTTCAAGTTCATTGTTCGATTCTTGGAATCAGCACATGAAAAGTGAAAGAAAAAGTGTTTTGATTCGGACTCCAGTAGGTCATGGTCGCGGGAGGAATTTATTGATATCAGTGCAACCCCACAATGTTGAGGGCATGCGTTAGTTCGAACCACTTCCTTCTTCGATAAATAGATCCCATGTAGCGGGAGCCTAAAAATAAAACGTTTCTTTATAACTCCGAACTCTGAACAAGTGGGATTCTGCGATCCAGATATCTAGATTGCACGTGCGAAGTCTCACTCAATGACTGAAAAAAGAAGAGATCAAGGCCTTCGTATACGTCTTGAAGTTCTTTGCTCCAAAGTCAAGTTCTGAACTTCTGAGCTAACTGATTGGAACTCGGGTCAACCCTTTTTTTCACAAATAGAGTCTGACAATACTCATTAAATATTTGCGTGGCCTAATAACTATAATAATTCAATTTCAAAAAATAGAAACAATGGGGAAACACTTGATAAGATTATTTATTCTGTTATTTGCAGATATAAAAGATAGATAAGAAAACATGCGAATTCAGTATAATAGATTATATTCGATGGGTAAAATTTAACAAAGACAACGCGAATGTTTTCCACTGCATAAACTATAACGGGCTTTCAGCGACTGCTCGTACATCATTTTTCTAGCACTTTATCATCAAATTGGAATAATTACTCAAGATAAAAATGAATCAAACCCCCACAGCTCTGGACATACGATTTTCGCTTATCTGTTGGACCTTTCTCTTGAAAATTCGTAATTTCTTACTTTTTCCTCCTAATCTATATCTGAATCAAATTTTGACACCTGATATTTTTTCTAAAATATCCTGAAAGGTGCTGTTACCGAAAAATAATGTTACATCATTTCAGCAAATTCATATTAATTTGTATTTATGCGATTTACAGTGTCTTTTATTATTGAAAATTGTAATTCAAATATTTGAAAATTGATCTCATTTATCGTTCTGATATTTGCATTATTCGAAATGATTGATGAGTCAATTTTTGTTATTGTGACAAATTTTTCAAAGCATTTGTAAAAGGCTTCTTATATGTAAATTGATAATCAAGAATCTATTTTTCTCAGTGCAGTCGGCTATTGGCTCTGCTCCAGTTGTACAGATCCTAAACTATTTGCTTCAATTAACTATTATTCGTGACGTGGGTTTTGTGAGAACAAAGGTTGTAAATTGCGTGTTTTTCTTCATTTTCTGAGGATGCAGTACATATGCACCTGTATAATTTCATCAGACTCACAGATAAATTATTTTGAGATGAAGCTATACCCAAACTTTAAAATAACTTGAATATTCACTTTAGAAAATTTACGATTTTTGGTTTCGTGTGAGTTCAATTACCAGTTGGAAATTAAAAGTAAGATACAAAGTACGATAAGACGTAAATGCGCTGCAGTGCGAGATTTGTTTTTTTTTTGCTCAAACGTCAGCAAATGATTGTAGCAATGATATCTTGGATTGCATACGTAATACAAATAATACTCTGTTATAAATTGCATCATCCAGAAGTCTAACACATGATTGTTATTATAACAAAACAGACGTGTAAATGCGGCAAAAACAATAACAAATATGCACTTTGCACATTCCTTATTAATGAATCTGCATTCATTCGGATAATATTTGTTTCAAAGATTTAGTGAAAATGATTTCTCAAGTATCGAACTAATTAAAAATAAGAGATATGCAATAATTCAGAATTAGATGTATTAGAAATATTTTTAAATATTCTATTTTTCCTCGACATATCCTTGTTCTTGTATTTTTATTAATAGTAAATAATATATGTTTAAAGAGCTTAAACCTCCTATTTTCCAGGTGTTTTAAAAGCCCACCCTCGCTCGAAAGGGTGGTGCATGGTGAGAGAGAAGAATTAAGACTGTCTAAGAAGACCGAATTGAGAGCTGAAAAATTGTTAAAAATATTGGAATTTCGTGGGAGATGAGTGGTCATGCCGCAGCCGGTCGAGTCGAAGGCAGTCAAGCGGTTCTCGAAAGAATCCAAATTACAGTCTCACAGAGTTCAAAAACGGTACCAATCAGTCCCTCCGTTTCGCCTGACTCCGAAATGGAAGTGGACTCTACAGCAGTGAGGGTTCTTTATATCAAATATACATAATTTTTACATATGTCTCATTACTTATTTCTGAATAGCAATATTCAAAATGATACGTATTTTAAAGTTCTTCAAGAGATATTGTGTGGATATACACTCTTTCTGATTACTTTTTTGTATAAGTTAGATTTTTTGATAGCAGGAATGAATTGAAACAATTGACTTTTGTTACAGGATGAAAATAGTGGCATATCGAATACGCAGAGGGTTTGGACGAGTCTGGTGGCAGGAGCAATTGCGGGAGCTGCTGCCAAAACTGTGATAGCACCGCTTGATCGTACAAAGATCAATTTCCAAATATCGAAAAAGCCTTATTCAGCAAAGGCTGCTATCGATTTTTTGGTTAATAGTTATCAGAAATATGGACTTAGAAGTTTGTGGCGAGGAAACAGTGCGACCATGGTCAGGATCGTTCCCTACGCTGCAATCCAGTTTACATCTCACGAGCAGTGGAAAAGGCTTTTGCACGTTAACAGTCCAGAGACGTAAGTCTTAATTCAAAATTAAAACTTTGAAATAATAACTATTTCAGAAAAATTAAGATCGATTCTATATTGGAGAACTCGTGGATCTAATGAAAATCAGGGAGTCTCAAAGTCTTGTTTTGAATAGAATTAGATCATCAAGCATCAGTCTGAGTTCAAAAAGCTTTCTTTAGGGATTACGTTTTTCAGATAAAAATGATCAATATCCAAAACTTCGAATCATTATTGCTTTATTGTCACTTCTTATAGTCTGTCAGAGGAAAGTTTGTCAGAATTACAAAAAATGCAGCAAATTAAAATTAAAATCGTAGTTGGGTTTGAAAATATCATAAGTTTCTGTCTCATACTTCGTCTTTTTGTTTTGAAACTTTAGAAGCAAAACTTACAATTGCTTCAGTCGTGAGTTGCTGGATTTTTTTTTTGTAATTTCCATAGGAAAATACTTGCATTAAAAGCGGCAATAGAAATTTTCTCCTTAAACTTAAAAAGTTTATTATTGAGTTCCAAAAGTTCATCAATAAAATCGTCTAATAAAGTTTAAAATATTACTGAAGTTCAAGTCAAAACTAATTTCATGAATTTGATCCATGCTTCAAATTTCTTAAGTTTTCAAATGTATAATTTATAATTTGCAACAATTTTTAATAAGAATAGTGTTTTTGGCTTCATTCTATTTACTTCTTTCCGTATTGAACATAAAAATCGACTTTCCCCATATATTTGTTTGTTTTTCGTCTTCAATTACCTTGCAATCAAAGTCAGGGTTTTCCTCTAATTTCAGAGCAACGTCAGGAACAAAGTTTCTCGCCGGGTCACTGGCGGGTGTGACGTCTCAGGGTCTGACGTACCCGCTAGACCTGGCGAGAGCCAGGATGGCGGTGACGCACAAGGACGAGTACAACTCTTTGCGGCAGGTCTTCGTCCGCATCTACAGGCACGAAGGCATCTTGGCTTTTTACCGAGGGTTTCCAGCGACGATACTTGGGGTCATTCCATACGCCGGCTTCAGCTTCTTCACATTTGACAGTCTAAAGGATCTCCTGGCCGGTGAGTCGGTTCATTCACGAATTCGCTTCAGGCCGCGAGACCTATGTTCTGTTTGAAAAAAAAAAAAATTTATATACTTGCCCCATGGCTCGTATTAAGCAGAATGCTGTGACAAGTATCGTTTTCCGGTCGAGGCCTTACTTACTATGATCGGCTCGCTTGTGAACAGTCCATGATGACTTTTTAAGTGTATGCTTCATGTTGGATGATGACCCCGTGTCGGTAAACAGTGTACACAGTGAATAGTCCTGGATTGACGGCAATGGCGGCTCTGGCTTGCGGCGCCGCTGCTGGGATGGTTGGACAGACGAGCAGCTACCCCTTCGACATCGTCCGGAGGAGGATGCAGACATCGGCAGTCAAGGGTCAACAGTACCGAACCGTGATTAAGACCACCAGACAGATTTACGCGTAAGACGATTAATTTTCGTTGCTTATTACCTTTTCTCCATCTCAAGCCACGGAAAAATCAATGTTGAAGGTCTAATACTTACTTATGCTCAACTTATAGCCTTGCTTTTGTTTAAACGTTAGCTTTTTGGGAGATATAATTCTGATAGAGGAATTGGGTCGAGAACTTTATGTGATGAATTGTACATGAAATATTAAGTAATATATTTATGCGAAGATTGGATCGTTTGGAAAAAGAACAATTTTCTAAATTCGTTTTTGTTGAATATGGTTTCTCAATAATGTTTTCCGTCATTTATTTTAAGATACATGAAACAGGCAATAGAATAATACCTAGGCAATGGTAAGCAGGTATTTAGAATATTTTCAACATTCCGAACTTTCAAAATTGTGTACCTTTTCTAAGATTTTCCAAGTTCTGAAGCAACTAGTACGAAATTCTGAATAACATAAAACTCGTAAGTTTTACATAATTAATTGATGTAATGAAATGGAAACATCTCCAAGTTCAGTACAATCGTGTTTTAACATTTATCCGTACGAAATTACGAATTAAATTTCAAATTATTCTCATATTAGAAGCTTTCTTCTTTACTCGCAGATGATTTACAAGCATTCTTGGTCCATCAATATTCCAAGACCTGAAATGCTGTTATATTAAGTTCCTTCTGCTTGAACTATTGATAAATTATTAAACACTCCCATATGGGAGATTCCCATTTGATTCAATTACTCATAATATCCTTTATTCATTGGGGAAATTTCAACTTCAACAACTTTATAACTTATTAACTGGATTTTTCTGACTATACACATTTTTCAATTTGGTTCTCTGAAACTTTAAGATTTTTTCTTGGCTGGAGTTCATTGCAAGTTTTATTCTCTAACAGCATGCCTAATGTCAGAAACTTATTACTTATCTTTCTAAATAAAAAAAAACTATATTGTTCATTACATTGCTAGTTATATCGTAGAATCTGAACTTTCGTCATCCAACATTTATTATACCTTTAATTTTCACTTCATATTTGAATGGTATAAAGTATTCCAAGTACCTAGAAATGTAGTTCTACTCTTACACTTATAAAAAAAATCTTCATTAGTAACTAGAAAAAACTCTGAAGAATATTTTTTTTCCTCTGAAACTGACAGATATTGCTCCAAGTTTTTTCCACTAACCATTTTGAGATTTTTTCCAGCGAAAATTCTACAAATTCTCTAAAACTAGTTCTTCAAGGTCAGATAATTTTAGTTTTAGAAAACCAGAGTCGAGCTTTCCATTCACACGAAGAAAGATTAATCTCAAATTCAATACCTCACATTCAGAGAAACGCATAAAATCTTTTTAAAAACTGATTTTAGTTATCTTTATAAATCTCTTAAATTTTTTATTATTGATTCTGCATGTTTAAAACTAAATGATGCTCGTTATAGCAAACTATCTGTAAGTAAAATTTTCCTTGAGATTTTATTAGAACTAAAACTTACTTGAACTCTTTGAGCACTATATAGTTTTGAATTTAGAAGGATATGCACTAATCGGCACTTTCTCACTACTTTTCTAGTGAGGAGGGGATAATGGCGTTCTACAAGGGGCTGAGTATGAACTGGGTGAAAGGTCCTGTGGCTGTGGGAATCAGTTTTGCAACTTACGACGTGTTGAAAGACACGATGAGGAAATTCATCCGTTGATGTCAATTCTTCAGGGTTGACTATCAATTTTTTCGAACATGCCTCCGTTCGACGAACGACATTTAAGGTGAAAAAATAATCAAGGGGACTAAAATATGATTTTCGAATACCATGAACATTCTATATTATGTAGGACATGATAGGGTAAAGTTAAAAGGCCTGGAGCCTTGTGTACATATTTTTGCAAATATCGTTGAAAATAGTATCAATATTTTACAGTGGAATAAATTGTACCTTAAAAAAAATATCCCTCTGGATCAATGTGAATGAAGTTTGCTGTTCTCGAATTCTGAAAAGCACCTCACCAGATTCACATTTTGTACATACTTTATAAGGACTAAAGTAAAACTGTATTCTTGATGCCTATTTGTTTAGAGTGTCAAGCACCTTTGTTGATGCTTTTAAACGGTTTTAACACATTACTAAAAGAGAATATTTTCTACAGAAGCGATTGTGTCGTGAAATAATTGTTTATTTTTTTATCTTTTACTCTGAATAAGGCATAATTTAGATGACAGTAATTATAGTAATCCTCATTTTTATTACTTTTTATTGTCACTCTGGAAAAATACAATTGTGATCTGTGCCATTAACGATGACTTAAATATGACAATATCTTTTTTAGAATCAAACGGTGGTGTCTGACAGATGTTTGAAAGTGAATATATTTGTTATCGTCTTCTATGGAAAATGAGTGTACGAAAACGTTATCATTTTATAATGTCGGTTTGAAATTTATTATCAATAGATAAAGTTAAGAATAAATGCGAATATTCACTTCTAGAGAATCGAATCTGAGCCTTCGTGAACTTGAAACTCGTTTTCAGTTTCAGGAATCATTTCAATTGATTATGATGAAAAAAATGATAATAAAATGTTAAATCGAGTTGTATAAGTCTAGAGTTTATTTCAAACTACCCTCTTGCATTATTTTCTTAGGATGAAGAATTCTACAGATTTGCTTTTATAAAAAGTCCTTTTATTTGGAAAGACTCAAAGATAGAAGTAAAGTCAGGTCATAGAATTAAAAAGACGATCCCGCCATTTACACTTCGACATACATACACGGAATTATGTATCATCCATGAGGTGATTAACTCCAAAGGAAAGGAACCTTACATGCCAGGAGACCTACAACGCAGACTCAATTAAAAACTAATCAAAAATTCGTTGACCTTCGCCACTTGATTCAATTCTCGTTTTGATCATAAAGCCAACAATGAAAGGTCAAAAATAACCAATCAGTGAAAAAATTCTAGCAAAAACTCTGAATTGTCCTGATTAAATGGTCAGTTTTTTTCAAAGGAAGACGTTTTACTTATAAATTGATAAATAACTGTAACTTTCAGAGTTTTTGTACATTTGTTCACTTGAAAGTGTTTTTTTTTCTTATGAAAATTGAGAAAATAACTCGATCAATCTTACTTAGGTTTAGTTTCCTGGTCGTTGACGTATCTTATGTAAATTTCCTGTTCGTCGGAACCACCAGGTGGGATTTCGGCTTCGTTAAGATATGAAACGCCTATCGCCAGAACAGTACCATCCTGGCTAAAACTGAGAGCGGCTACTCCTGCGTTATACCTGTGGAATTGACAAAGCCGTTTCTTGTTGAAACCGTCCCAGATATTCACGTATCCGTCGGAACCTCCTGTGGCAAATGTGTTGTATATGGAATGGAAACTAATAGCGTTTACGGGATAAATGTGTTCTACGTTATTTTCTTTTATTCTGTGGCATTTGAAGGCGTATTTTTTCTTCTGTGCTTCTGGAGTTGTGTCGAGGTACTCGACTGCCACGCGACCTTCTATGCTGCTGAGGACGTAACCCTGTAAAACATTTAGATACATAAATTCATCTAATTCTTATCTATTCTAAATTAAGAGGCGTTGAACGTATTATTCAAAATTTGTGCAGTTGATATCAGCGGTAGAATTTATATTTAATCAATGGGGAGACGAAGTTTTAAATTAACGTTCAAAATTCGCTTTGAAAGAATGTTAGAAACCAAAAGTTGGAATATTTGTTTAAACTCGTTCCCTTTTACGGATTTGAGGGACTTTACATTACACCTCTCATTTAAATAACCTCTCTAGAGTGCGAGGTGGGAATCGAACCTGCAACCAGACGATGTGGTCCAAAGCTTATGCCTTAGTCCCCCACGATGAACTGACCAGCCTCTTATTGGAATCAATATAAATAATATTTAATACTGATTTGATTTTTCAGTTTACCTGTTCGTTGGGAAATCCCTTAATGCACCTCGTCTGGTATTTCAAACTGCTTTCTCGACGTTGAAACATGCCAGCCATATTCCTCAAGTCCCATATGCACACTTTTCGTTTTGCTGTGCCAACTACAAATTTGTCTCCACAGACAGATAATGCGAGAACAACGTCAGGTTGAAGATAACTGCCCACACACGTAGGACTTCTTGGATCCCAGAGTTTTACTGCAGCGTCCCAACCTCCAGTCAATATTGCATTCACTGCTCCACAGTATTCTACTTTTCTAATTGGTTTGTCGTGTGCTCCCATTACGGATTCTACAAAAAAAAGCCAAGAATAGTTTTGTTAGAATACTCAAGAGGGAATGAAAGTAAAATGTTTTTTAAATATGCGCTTAAAGCTTTAATGGCAGGGCATGGCGAAATCTTGCGTATATTGAGATTTTTCCTTTAAAAAAAATGTGTAACTATAAATTACCTGTGTTAGTATTAATGTCGTACATTTTTAATGTGTTTCCTAAACCGCCGCTGTAAGCATGTACTGCATCCTGAAAAAAATACCTTCATAAGATGGAAATAAGTTCTCTCAAAGAAAGAAAATGAGAATGTGAAAGAGAACTTAGGCATGCAAATAGTAATCTAGCATATTACTTGAAGTATTACCTGAAAGGCCACGTCTAGTACCGGTAAGTCATGGTTATATTTCAGCCTCAAAGAATTTGCATGAATATCATACAATCGAACAGTACTGTCCCATGACGAAACAAGAAGAAATTGAGTAGAATTCGGACCAAATTCTACTGCAGAGATCGCATCGGACGGTGGCGACTTTAATTTGAATTCCGTACGAGACTCCATAGTTGCATAAATTCAACAAACCTATCAAATATAGAAAAAAAACAGTTGTTTGTGTATATAACCTAAAAATCGGTTCTAACCTCCAATATGCAAACTTACCAGTAAACCAATGATTGATTAAATTTAATCAGAAGCTTTCAGATCCCGGGCTACTTATTTATTCTACTCACTAGTTTATCAGCATACATGTGTGAAAAAGAATGATAAAATATTGGAGAAACAATAACTGATGTACCCGATGTTAGATGCTTTTAATTCGATTACAGCACCAGCTGTTGCCATCATTTGCCACCATTACAGCACATTACAGTAACATTGAAAATTCGGTAATTTGCGGATGTTGAACTAGTGTACATTAAAAGTTTCATGGAACAATGAAACGTTTCATCGTTTCATGGGATCAAAGTTTCCGAAACATTTGAAAGTTTCACCATAACACACGCCTGCGCTTGCGCACTTTGTCAGGTTGAGGTTAGGTCTTCAATTTTTCAAATAAAATATTTTTTAATTACATGTTTTTAACAATTATTCCATGATTTATTTCTTTAAATAATTGGAGTAATTGGGTTTGAAACACGAAGGATGCAGTTGAATATTTATATTTAATACTTAATAGAACTTTTCCGAATTTTGAATTTTCCCGCCCTGATGTTCGAAATTTTGGAAACTTTGAAACGTTTCCAAAGTTTCATTTGGTCGAAGTTTCATGAAACTTTTCAACCCTACTGAAATTTTATCACATTTAATAAAATCGGTGTGAACTTGAGAAGTTAGTTAATGTTGACTTTTATTCGGCATCTGATTGGTCTGACATTTCGATACATCTCGATTCTCGATCCTATCTTATTAAGTCGAT
>WSXT02029210.1:2612-13793 GCA_011762715.2 Neuroterus valhalla | reverse complement strand
CTAGGTGTCCAAAATGATATTCTACAGGAAGTTTTCTACAAATTGATATCCAGGGTGACCAATATTAACCTTGAAAGTGATGTCGATGTTTTCGGTGAATCTGGCTTTGCACTAGGTGTCCAAAATGATATTCTACAGGAAGTTTTCTACAAACTTATATCCAGGGTGACCAATATTAACCTCGAAAGTGATGACGATGGTCCCCGTGCAAAAGGCTTTACACTGGGTGTTCAAAATGATATTCTACAGGAAGTTTGTTACAAATTGATATCCAGGGTGACCAATATTAACCTTGAAAGTGATGTTGATGTTTTCAGTGAATCTGGCTTTGCACTAGGTGTCCAAAAGATATTCTACAGGAAGTTTTCTACAAATTGATATCCAGGATGACAAATAATAACCTCGAAAGTGATGACGATGGTCCCCGAGCAAAAGGCTTTGCACTAGGTGTCCAAAATTATTTTCTACAGGAAGTTTTCTACGAATTGATATCCAGGATGACCAATATTAACCTCGAAAGTGATGACGATGGTCCCCGTGCAAAAGGCTTTGCACTAGGTGTCCAAAATGATATTCTACAGGAAGTTTCCTACGAATTGATATCCAGGGTGACCAACATTACCCTCGAAAGTGATGAAGATAATTATGAAAAAAATCGTGGAATCCCCCAAAAAACATAAAAAATGTTAACAAAGAGCTAATTCATCGTTTTTTATCTTTGATGTTTAATTTTTTCTATGCCGAATCCACCTTCTTATTAATATGTCCACATACGAGAGTTCTGAAATCAACCATGCGTTTTCGAAAATGAGTTTTATTATAAGATATGGTCAATAACCTTTCTTCGATATTTCGGCCAAAAGTTATCAGCGGCTCCCTGAAAAGGAAGAACTAACTAAATGATCATTACAATTTCTGCTCCGAGAATATTCAGTATCGTCTAATAATTTAGCTCTTCATGATTCTTATAAACATTCACACACTGTTAGAAGTATTGTTATTTTCGCACGCATGTATCTACTTATTCATGTGAACAGATTTTTTTAAAGATATTTGATGAAGTTTTCAGTGTGCTCGGATTTGAAGATTGGGAAAATTACAGAAATTGTATTTTGCAAGTTAGATTGCTTTGACTTTACAGCGAGCCGCTCATAACTTTTGGCCGAAATATCGAAGAAAGACCATTGAGCATATCTTTTAATAAAACTCATTTTCGAAAACGTATGGTTAAAATATCGTTAACTTATTGTTTAAATAACTAAGCAATCATCTTAAAGGTTAGCTCGAGTTGATTTCAGAACTCTCATATGTGGACATATTAAGAAGAAGGTGGATTTGGCATAGAAAAAATTGAACATCAAAGATAAAAAACAATGAATTAGCTCTTTGTTAACATTTTTAATGTTTTTTGGGGGATATTCTTCTTTTCCTAATATCAGTAGTTGAAAAATATTAAAAATTAGAAAAATTTGGAAATTTATATTTCAAGACTCCCATGCTGAAAGATTTTATTTTAGTCCGATTTTACTCGGAGGCGACTCGAAATGAAGCTCTGAGAATAAGAATTACGATCAAGAATCAAATTTGTTTGTGTCTACTGGGAGCTTGTGCCATTTTCCTAAATGACAGTTGCTCCGAGGAGGAGTCCTGCGGTGGTTGTTCAACAAATGTTTTATATTTATATGAATTTATTCAGGGCTATCTACATTCATCAAAAGAATTCAGGTCTAAGAAAATGGAGAACGTTACAAAAAAATGAATATTATTAATCTGGTGGAAAGACTTGCCCCAGAAACTATTGGGAAGTTCAATTGTGTCTAATCCGTGAATGTGCACTTGATTGAAGTCGAGAAAATCTAAATCGGAGACTAAATCGAATATAATCACCCCTTGAAAGTGAAATATGGTGGAACAGAACATCAAACATTACAAGCTTGCAATTCAAGTCGTCTGATAAGGTTCATCATTGGAGTAAACGTACACTCTTGTAGATATACTTACTCTAATTGAATTCTCCCGTAGTAGAAAAAATAAATTTTTAATCAAAAAAATGTTAAATAATCTTCTGTGAAAACATCACAAAGGGGACGTTAGGAGTTGTCATACAATTATAGAGACAAAACAATTTAATTAAAATTTATGAATGTAGCATTATTGAATGAAATCATTAGTTGTGATTTTTTATTTTGTTATCGCGAATGTTTTATCCTATGATTCCACATGTTTCTGAGACTCTTGCCAATCTTGCCACCAGTCTTGGGCCATCACTAAATCCGAGCGTTGGCATTGGCGTTATCATCCAAAACTTGAACTAATGATAGCCCAAGACAAGCAGACATTCGTGCACCAAATCTCAAACCATTAGTCACTATTATTGGGCCATTTTTGCGCCAATGGTCAACAATGGAAATCCTCGACTAGGTACAATAATTAATTTCACTTTTGAGAATTTTTCGCTCTTAGGTTGAACTCATATAAATTCTAAAGAAAAAATCAAGACTAACCCTAATAATTCTGAAGAATACTTAATAGGCGTCATCCATGGATGACGTCACGCTCTTTGGATCAATTTTCACCCTTTCCCCCCTCTTGATCCTCTACAAGCTACAACGCTGAATCACGCAAGCTGACTTCCCCTCCCCCCTTAATAATAACATTACGTCACGATTGGGTTACCTCCTCCTCCGTATTTTTAGTTAATCTTCGAATGTATATTTTAATACCTTATACTGAGATCACATTTTCAATGAATAGAAAGATTCAAAAACTAAATTTTTATTCTGAAGTATTAGATGTGTTATTGTAACACTTAATTCTAAACACATAATATGTGAGAGAATAAGGTAAAAGTCCATATTATGGAACATTGTCCTGGTTTATGAAACATATGATAATATTATAAATTACAAATAATTTTTAACTTATTCAGTATTCATAATATTCCATTTATGATTGTTTTAAAAACTAACTTATTTATTAGATGAATTTATTTCTGTAATTACCTTAAAATGCAGGGAAAAAAATAGATCAAAGGCCCGTGTCAGGTTGCATGAAAAAAAAACGGTCTTTTGGCGTAAAACATTAACGTGTGTTATTGCTATTGTTTGAACTTTTTGAGCTATATACATATGATTGAAAGATACTTGAAACATATTAATCAAAAACTTGAATTTTTATTTACCTACTGATAACGAATTTCAAGTAGTTTAATAAAGTAATAATTTTTTATGAAAGTGTTTCATAATGGGTACACACATTTATTAGTAGTCCGTATTTATGGAACAGTATATTCAGTGTTCCATGCCCCCGAACATTCATTGTTTCATGTGGTCCGTGATAATGGAACAGCAACATGTGAGACTAATAATTATTTAAATTCTTGTCAATATTTGTATTTATTAATAAAAAAGTAGCATAAAGGTTATAACAGTGTAAGTTTCCATGAATTTCAATTTGGTTAATACATAGATTTGAAATTTCATATCAATAAAAAACTAACCTCAAAAATTTGTGAGCTGCATAATAAATATTGTGTTTAATGAATTAAATCAATAATCTAAAAATGTTCCCCGAGTCAAAAAAGAAGATTTT
This sequence comes from Neuroterus valhalla, assembly GCA_011762715.2. Taxonomy (NCBI): domain Eukaryota; kingdom Metazoa; phylum Arthropoda; class Insecta; order Hymenoptera; family Cynipidae; genus Neuroterus; species Neuroterus valhalla. Next base: position 10,202 of record WSXT02029210.1, on the reverse strand, counting down.
CCACTAGTTTTACAGCTTGCTTTGGATAATATGAAATAAGAAAAAAATGCTGTTATCAGTGGATGCAAAGCTGCAGGCTTATATCCTTTTGATCCTTCTGTCGTTGACTATGATATATTCGATAAAAAGAAAAAATTCTAAAGCAACAGTTGCTGAAGGAGAAACGCAAGAGAAATAAAGTGAAGATAAACAAAAACATTGATCAACCTTCGAAAACAATTCATCAAAGGATATTTTGCAGGAATTTGAGAGAGCTTGGTTCATTCAGATATGGCCTGGAGATATATAAATGAGATTATTGTACTAATACCGGCTTGATATCAGTGGGAAACCTATAGTAAAAGGATCAGTTACACTTTATTATAATCGAAATTTTTAAGATATATGTATTTTTATTTTTGTGTATTATTATTGTGTATATTATATGGATATATGTATTTTCAAAGGATCTACAACTTTTATCTGAAGCTTCTTTATAAATTTTCACTATTCGCTGAGATTCACGTAAAGAAACATGATTTTTATGAGATTTCATGGTTTCCATCATGAAAATCAAATTTGGGGGTATTTTCACTTATCATTTTCGTGATCAGCGCGTCAAAATATATAGATATACAGAGTTTCAAATTAATCGAAGGTAATTGTTCTTCAGAACTTCACTCACGTTTTTTGCTATTTTATCGGTTTCATGCCATTGTTTGAGTGTTTGAGGGAATGTGGACCGAACACATTGCAGGTTCGGATTGAACAGAGTAAATAACATGAAAATCTCCTTCGATCCGAGTCTACAAAACTTTTTTTATCAAAATAATCACAGTCTACAAAACTTTTTTTTCCAAAATAATCACAATTTTTTGCGTTCTATCACTAAAACATCCAATTTTTGCTATTTCTTACGGTTTTTTGCAATTTATTCGAAATTGAAGGGTGTACAGCCTAAACTGACTTGAAATTCGGATTCAGCAGGTCAAAAAACATGCCCGTAGATTGGTCTCGTCTGGTGTACAGAGAACTTGTTTTTTTTATGCCGGTATAATGAGGCCTCTGCTTCAAATGATAAAACTAACGATAATTAAATAGTTCATATAATAAATAATAAATATAAATAAATCAAAGAGTTACTAAATTTAGCTGATGTTTTAAAACATAACGTTGGTGATGAATTAATATTTTATCGAAAGTCTTGGTCGGTGATAATTTAACAGGTTTGTAAACGAATTAGAAAATAATATTTCATACTTAATTGGTATTTAAAAAAACAAAAACAAAAAGAAAACGATTACTAGAAGAGAAGAAACTGTTAGTTGATAAACGGAAAAAACTCCAAGATAAAATGATAGCAATCCAACAGAGGATCAAAGAAGAAACGAAATAGTTGTATTGTAAATTTAATTTTGAGTAAATCTTGTTTTTATGTCTTACTTATTGATCTAAAGATTTGAAACTGTTCTTGTCATACTTATTTTGCAAGAGAAAATTTATTTATTACTTGCTAATTCGTATATAATTTTTAAGTCTAACTGTATTATTACTTAGTAATAATATGAAACAATTTTTTATACTATGTCATATACTTAATACAATGTTACCCCTAATATTTTTTGGTATCAGCGCAGAAACCGTTGAGACCTCACTAATACCTCTAAAGCCAGCAATCTATGATTAGTTACCAAAACCAATGGATAATTGTTCATCATGCGTTTCCCTGTTTGGAAGTTGTGGACATTATTATTGAATTAAAATTTACCTAATTCTATTATTTTCATCCAGAATCAAGTTCTCAAACTAGAGTAGCCAGAGAACCACGACCTGAACGAGCACAACCAGATGATCGTGTTGTTGAAGTTTACAGATGGTGTGAGATCGAAATATTACGATTTTCACTAAATATTGTAGCTGCGCTACGGTCTTTACATCGAAGAAATAATAGGAATGTAGACATGTATTTTGCCAGAAGTATATTCATAGTAATAAAGGGCAGTAACTTGATCATTGGACGGAGATATCATCTCTGCTGGCTCCAGCCATCCTAGTAGCTCTAGTCGTTCTAAGAACCAAGACAATATGAATCGCCCAAATGTTGTATCTTCCTGTTTTTGGTGAATGGGAATTTGGTTAAATTTATGATTTCCTGCAACTGTAATCTTCTTATGGTTAACACTACAATATATATATATCAGAGTTTTTGACTGAAAAATAAATTGGAAGAACAATTTTCAAAACTTCGAGGTTTTTCAGAAAGTAACTCTTGTGCTTTTTAAGATGATCTCTTTCTGACTCACTTATCGAATTATTTCAAATAATCACGGCCATTTACGGGGAAAAAATACAAATACAAAAGAATTGAACAGAGCTAGTATTCAGAATTTGCCTCCTGATCGAATTACGTTAATAACAACAGATCAACAACACTTCAACGGATGTGAAGAAATCCCTTTTTATACTTCAAATATTTTGAACATGTGATATTTTTCAGGAACTACCATTCATACTATATTCTGTTTACAGGGTAGGGAGGGACTCATATTTTATAGAAGAAAGGTCAACGCAAGATTTCAATTATTATCAGTAATTTTCAGTTAGTCACTCCGCACCTCCTCATCCCCGAAGATAAAACAAAACTAAACTAAAAATTCTCATATTGAACACATTATCCTCCCAAACACATTTTGAAATATCGGACTGAAGACTCTTTTGAATTTTTTTCTTCATTATTCCCTAAGCAGAAGCTTATTTGATGCATCTGAAGTCTGCGATACAGCGACTGTGGGAAAAAAGACTGGAGATGCTTGGTGGAATGATGAGATCCGCGTTGCTTTCAACGAGAAACAGCAAGCGTACTTGAGGACCCTTGGATAGTAAAGGCGTTTGAAATGAGGATAAGACAAGGATAAAATTGAAGTAGAAGCAAATTCGAAAATGCAGAATGATTTTGGAGGAAATAAAAAATTTCTTCAAAATAGGGTGATGCAAATGAGGAAAGAAAGTACTATCACTGAGATAGTTGGAATTGTGAATGCTGATGATGAAATGGTATAGTATTTGGACAATGTGAAAGACAGTGTTTTTTTTTCCGAAAAATTTTATGGAGGCCAGGCCACGGATTATAACAACAGTGATATCGCCTATGATATCTACACTAAGCAAGATAAACGTAAGGTCAACAAGAGAAACCGTTTGCATAAAAACGTTCTACATATTTCTGGAGATGAATGGAGAGAAGGAGAATAAATGCTTTCAGAAAAAGAGCAATTTATAAAACTTGAATGGTCCCTAAAACATTGATTTTGATGTTCAAAAGGCAGATAACATTCTGTGTAAGATTCTCACAAGGTTGTATAGCTATAAAGCGCATGGCACGCAAATCGGTAACAACTCTACTGCTACCAACAAGAAAGATAAAATAAACATTTTAAATTGTTCATGTATTCTTACTAAAGAGGGCTCAAAATATGTTCTTATCGACAGCTATGACGTTTCACGTATTTTCCACTATGAGCAGAAGAGAATATATATGTATGATAACGTGAAAGTCGTGTAAGATAGCAAATAGTATATATACTGAGATATCTTGTAGCATAAGCAATATGTATACAGTTATTCGGTTCATTTAAAGACAACTTGTTCCCTAAATAGGAAAAAATGGAGATAATTACTGGTACTCTCGTTTTCGCTCTAGCGGTCGGCCTCAACTGTGTTGGTGAATATAAGATTAAGTCAATTTTTAACTCCATTTCAATTATAGTGAAAATTTTATTTTTTTCTTGCAAGAATTTCTCAGTAAAAATTTTCAATTTTTCGTGAAAATATATGTATATATATTCATGAGGAGCTGTCTACATGAATTAAGAGAATAAAGTTCAACGAAATGAGAAACGTATTGAACAGAAAAGTTTAATCATATAGTTGGGGTACTTGCATGAAAGACTATTGAAATTTTTTGATTGTCCAATCGTATCCCATCTTCGAAAGCGAACTTAACTAAAATCAAGGAAATCGAAATGACAAAAGGAATCGATTATGATTCTCCTCTTAAATTTAAAATATAGTGAAACAGGGGCTATATCAAGTCTCATATGGCAAATCCACCTTGCGGCAGGTCTCTCTGGCAGCAAGTCTCTTCTGCGCTAAGCCTCTCCAAATCTTACCCACAGCTTTCTCTTATGCAGACATCTCTCTCTCTCTCTCTCTCTCCCTCCAAGATTGCAAAAGTGCGACATCTCTCCCCTATACAAAATACAGAGTCTTCCTTCATAATGGCAAAAAAACTAGTCATAAAAACGATGTAGGTCATATATTTCTTCATTTTCCAAGCCTTGTAGGGGTTAAAAGGGCACCTCTGTGACTTCTTACGGAAATAATGTAGGTCACATACCTCCCTCTTTTCCAAAGTCTCGTGAAGGTCGGAAAGGCACTCCTGGGACTAGTCACAGGAATAATGTAGCCCACATACCTTGAAATGGTAAGTCGAGTTAGGCAAACTTGACGAACTTTTGTCACTTTGGAGGGGAAGAGCTGCCGTAAAGAGATAATTTGGTTCGTGAGGTTTGCTATAAAATTGGCTATCTACTTGAGAGAGGTGCTGCAAGTGACATTTGCTACATGAGAGACTGGCTGAGAAGAGGACTTCTATAATGCCAGTAAACAACTAGATAGATTTACTCCAATATGCATAGTTATTCTTATACATTACATTCTTGAAATAAACAATCGAAATTTTAAAGAAAAAAAATTTAGAATAATTTGGTGTCACAATTTCGCGAGTGTTTCGTTATAAGCTATTACCTAGTAATAACTCATTAAACATCGCAAATCGTAGTTATTGATTCTTCCAATGCAATGAAGGTTTGAAAGATAAGAAATATTAGAAGGTCGAAGAAATATATAGCCAAGGATTGGTATGCATTGAATTTAGAATGATCACTTCATTTACATTAGAGCAAAAAATCTCTGACTCATTTTTATGGAAGCCTTCTTATCAGGAAACAAATGTAATTATGTGATATTCCCAAGGTTATTGGGACAATAAGAAGCAATATTGTGAAACTGATATCTAGGCTCCTAAGAAATTACGCTGATTTAAATGAAATAGTCCATTGCCTGGCAGGCAAAGAAACATTCATTCGATTTGAAGTTATTCTTTAATAATTGAAACAAAAGTCGAGTTGATGATATATGATTTGTTGTTCTTATCTTCCAGATGAGTCTGAATATCGTATCGTTGAGCTGATTTACCTTATGCTTACAACATTACTGGTGACAATTTAGTATAAACATTTATTCGGTTACAGGCGTAATCCGGTGAAACTTCCTAATGTACTCACGACATATTCAACAGAAAATTTATCCAATCCTTATGATAATTTATGTTTCAGAATGACAACATAAGTGAAATTTTTAGCATAAAAAAGTAACGCGTCACTTTGACGTTACTTCTTTAGTTAATCATTCATTTGAGACTTTTTTCAGTATAATGTAGTAATTATTGATGATTGAAGCCTTTCCTATTCGGCGCAATAACTTGTGAATACGTAATGTTGGTAAGGGTGCCGATCTGAAGATTTTCGATCGTTCCTTTAACGTATAAATGTTTTTTGATACCTTGATTACGATTCTAGTTGATCATGTCCGAACTTAGCAAAACATACCTCTTGATTATATTAGATACAGTTTGAGCCAATTTTGAGTATTTTGAAAGACCAGAAAATGGTTCTACTCCCATTTAGCAAAATCTCCCTCTTCTTGAAGTTGAACCCATTTCAATTTTTTTCAAAAATCACGGATCTTTAATTGACCATACTCTCCTCGAAAAATCTACCCCTTCATTATATTCGTCCTCGTCCCAAGTTTTTCAAAAATTCCAGTATATGCATGGTCATACGCGAACTCGGAAAAACCTATCTGTCAATAATATTGTACTCTGTTTCCAGTACTTCAAAACCTCTTGTTTCTTTCTCTTGTTTCTCTTGTTTCTTTTTTGAAACCTCTTTTTTGATCACTTCAGATGCTAGTATATTTAGAGTCGCTAGAGATTTTGAAACTAATTTTCAAGGGAATATTCTTCGAGTTCAATTATTTCAAGATGTACTAATTCGTATTTTTTTACAGATATTTATCTTTAAAATCTTATTTATTGGTAAATTATTATGTTCCGTTCAGGAAGTTGGGCTCAAGTAAGCACGTCGGCACCAGTCCTGGTAGAAGAACATTAAGAACAAAAATACAACGAAAGACTCTATGAATAAATTTAAAAATAAACGGAACCTTGGAGAGATGCAATGCTACTTGACTAATTCAAATTAAAGTTTCATCCCTTTGAATTTTCAAATTCCAAAATAAACAATAATTCTTGACAAGAAATTCTTCAGGAATGAAGTTCTCTACCGGCACCCGAATCAATGAAAGTATCCACAACAGGGAGATTCATTTTGGCTTCAAAAGATCGAGTGTCTCGTCGCCGTCCCGAATTTCGGGACGACTAGCCTATTCTCCTAATTTGGCTAGTCATCTCGAAAATAATGTATTTAATATTTAATTTACTCCTTCCTGTTGGAGAAAAATAGGGAAAATCACTACTAGTGTTTGTTACACTCAGTATTTTTATCTTTGCTTCAATGTTTGCTTAATTTCTGTCATTTTTCGGCCATCGAAAAACAAGCAAAGGATCTCGCGTGCGTCCAAGTAGGGAGAGCCGGAACTGAACCTAAATATCCCATACCGCTTTTCTCATGTCTCGTGAAGGCGGAAGTCATCTCCAAGACTGTTCATAGAAATAATGTAGATAACACCCCTTCCCCTTTTCCCAAGTCTGGTGGGGGTGGAAAGTCACCGCTGTGACTGGTCATAGAAATAATGTGGATAACACCCCCTTCCCCTTTTCCCAAGTCGCGGTGGGATAAAAAGTCACCGCTGTGCATGGTCATAAAAGATAATGTAGGTCGTACTCCTCGCCCTTTTCCCAAGTCTGATGGGGTCGGAAAGGCACCGCTGTGACCGATCATAGACATAATGTAGGTGATACCTCCTCCCCCTTTTCTCAAGTCTCGTGAAGGCGAAAGTGACCCCTATACTGATCATAGAAATAATGTAGGTAACACCCCCTTTCCCTTTTCCCAAGTCTCGTGGAGACGGAAAGTCACCACTGTGACTGGTCATAAAAAAATGTAGCTCGTACTCCTCCCCCTTTTCCCAAGTCTGGTGAAGGCGGGAAGGCACCGCTGTTACCGGCTTTAGCTGTGACTCATCATAAAAAATAATGTAGATCACACACTTCCCCTTTTTCCAAAGTCTGGTGGGTGGGGGTGGCGGAAAGGCATCGCTGTGACTGGTCATAGAAATAATGTAGGTGACACCCCTTCCCCTTTTCCAAAGTCTCGTGAAGGCGGAAGTCACCCCTATGACTGTTCATAGAAATAATGTGGATAACACCCCCTTCCCCTTTCCCCAAGTCTCGTGGGGATGAAAAGTCACAGCTGTGCATGGTCACAAAAAATAATGTAGGTCGTACTCCTCCCCCTTTTCCCAAGTCTGATGGGGTCGGAAAGGCACCGCTGTGACCGATCATAGACATAATGTAGGTGATACCTCCTC
>WSXT02029188.1:0-13795 GCA_011762715.2 Neuroterus valhalla | reverse complement strand
TTAAACATTCACAATTTCATTTGATTCTGCATCATTTTGTGTAGAAATGTGATAATTTGCTTGAAAGTTAGTTTTTCTTTGTTATAAGTAATTTTTTCCAACTGAAAGTTTACCTTATTCCAATTGAAAATTCCATAGTTTTAGTTAAAAACTCATTGGTTTAGTTAAACATTCATTTTTAGCATTCTCATTCTGAATAAGAAGGGATTGGTTTTATGCGAAAATTCACATTCGCGCATCTAATGAAATCTCCATGTTTTGAGACCCCCTGACTCAGAAAAAAACGATTTTTACGAAAGTGAATGTCTGTCTGTCTATAGTCTGTAGTATATAATCTGTATTATACTCGATAACTTCCGAAAGAATAATCATATTGGATTTAGCTTTGTCACACTTTTTTAAAACCGGAAAAGAAAGGACGAGTTCGTTAACCAGCTATTTCGGATGAAAAATCAAAGAGGGAGCATTTTGAACATTTTTTTGGACATTTTTTCCCAAGACTCAAAAATTGTAAGTACAATTTCTTGTAGCACGTAAAAAGTGAAACAATTTATCCCTATCATTTTTTTCGATAAAAAAAATTGGCAGAGTTATGGTATTTTCAAAATTCAAAAATATAAAAGAAAATGAGAATTTTTAGCCGAAAAACACAAGATTATGGAAAGAAAGTCAGAGAGCAAAAATGTTTTTTTCTTGTGAGCCCTACAAGATCGTCAATACAACTTTTTGAATTTCCTCAAAAATCAAAAATTACAATTTTGATCGCACAAAAAATAATAAAAAATAATCTGTGAACTCGATTACTTTCGAAAGAATGATCATATTCAATAGTGCTTTGGCACCCATTTTGATGGACCAAAAAGACAAGTTGATTTCGTTGACCAGCTATTTTGGATCAAAAATAAAAGAAGGGGAACATTTTGAAAATTTTATAAAACTTTTATCTCCAAGACTCGAATTTTTCAGAGTTATGGCATTTTCAAAATTCAAGAATGTAAACGAAAATGAGCATTCTTAGCCAAACAACGAAAAATATGAAAAAAAGTTTGAAGAAAAAATAATGGAGAATAGAAAGATTCATTTTTTGGTCAAACTATGTAAGGTATGGTAAAATGTATGAATAAACTAAAATTGTGCACCAAAAAACGATTTACAAACTTGAAAAAATTAACATTTTGATAGTACAAATAGTTTTTGCTTCATTCATGAAAAAGGATATAAAAAATGAAAAAAATTAACTTTTGGACAATTAAAACCAGCCTAGGAAAAATCGAATAGACGTAATTTTTTACCAGGAAAATATCTCTGAATTTTTTATCAACTTCTTTAATAGGATATGTATTTTTCATTTCAATCAGGAAAAATAACTATAAAAATGAAAGAATACAATTTTTGAAAAAATGACTAAGGCTAACATAGAAGATCGATAGAGAAAAGTTGTTCACCCGAAAAATATCCCTAAATTTGTTATAATTTTTCCCATTGGACGGCGTAGTTTTTGTTTCAATCGTAAAAAATAAAATTCAAAAATTGAATTTCTAGAAAAACTACACCACATGTGACAAAAATTAGGCAACAAAACTTCTCCACCGTTTTGGATAAACTTGGAGGTACAAAGGCCGATCGCGTAGCGCGAGATTCGAAAGACGCGCGCCTCAGGCGCGTTCAAACTTGCGAGCGAAGCGAGCCGCGCGCGATGAGAATGTGCCCACGCAGCGCGTAGATTTTTCTATTGAAAATTAGAGTATTCTTTTTAAAATTGATTTATTTTGCAATGTTTGATCTGTGGTGTTGAACTGTTAAAGGATGCTTAGAATGAACGTCATGAACAAAAGTAAATGTTTGTGTTTTAGCACTTGAGTGGCGTGTTTTTTCTAACATACAAACATACACCCAGAATGCCCAGAAGGTTGTTTTAGTCTACCAAGATAAGTGGTACGCCAGGAGGGTTTGAAAGTTTGGATTGCTAGGGAGAATAATGTCGGGTGAGAAGAAGTTGGCGAAAAATCCAGTGATGGCGCTACGAACTATATGGGGAATTCAGGAGTGCTTCCATAGATGGGCTGGCTTCTGAGGCGGTAGGATTGGTAGCAGATTTAGTGAATCTTGATGCCATTCCGTTTCTTGAATGTAGCCTCTGTTAACCGAGTGCTGGATCTAGATTTCTAAGTCATTGAATTTCAGATTCTCTTCAAGGTTTTAACCTATTTAGATTTATTGATTCATTGGAGAACCCTTTGGATACAGCAGAGTAATGGCACCAATATTGGAGCATCCTCTAATTCTCGCCTGAGAATATTAAATTAGAAAATAATTATTTAACTTTTTGACATCCATAAGTTTAAATATTTGCTTCGCATCTCCATATTACATTAAATGTCAATAAGCAACTGTCCAGCTATAACTCTTCTTAATTCAAAGTGCCCTTTTTTCACCTTTTTTTATTTTAAACATCCATGACATATGAATTTATTCGAACTCTGTATTTTAACGACTTGTAAAAACAAAAAAGATATCTGAACTTATAATTAGCATCTATAATTCCGAAACTGACAATAAATTATAGTTTATTAACTGATTCTCGTCTTATGAGTTGCAACCGTAAAATTGAGTAATTCAATGAAACAAATTTTACTCTTGTCATTTTAATGAATCAGCAGAACAGGAAAATCATGTGCGCAGAATAAAGTATAACGTTGAACTATAAATTAATTTTGCGCTATAAATGTAATATGAACTCAAAGATAGAGACATGAGAATATCTTAGCCTGAAAATATGACCTATGTTGCTGCGATATTTCTTAGATTTTTTCCTGTCTAGGCCTCCAGGTTGGATAATATATTCGTAGCCGCATATATGTAGCTTTTATTAGATTCAAGGTCTATTCTAATTTATGGATTGAATAGGATTGTTACTTAACTTTTGATTTCCCCTTTCTATTAATATGTGCATTGACCATAAGAAACAAAGTTTATATTGAAATATCATCTACATGAGCTTCTTTTTCAATCTTTTTTTTATATTAAAAAACACTTTTATTCAAAGGAACATTTACAGGGTGGCGACTTGACCGGTAAACCGGGAAATGACCAGGAATTTTATTGACCGGGAAAAAACCGGGAAATGACCGGGAATAAGCTTGACTCAACCTAGACTATTAAAAATTCTACGGAAAAAAATACGAAAAATGACTCCTTCCTTTTCATAAATCGAAAAGAGATCTTATCATTTGATTTAAAGAGTATAACGTTCCTTTAGTCTGATTCTAAAAATATTTGAATATATCTATACGTCATAAGAGGAAGATTTTTTTTTGTTTCACTATAATAAAAACGTTTTGCAAATTCGTTGATATGTGAGATTTTTTTAACTGACTCAAATAGTCAGAAAGATTTTTACATGGAACTGGAACTTTTCAAACTAATTCGGATTTAGAAGAGAGGACTTTTAAAGAATCGTCCCTCCAATTCAAAATTTGGCACAATTTTAAAGTTTCCTCTACTTAATTTTAGATAAAGAAAGTACTTCAAGCAGTCCTTAGAGTGGGAGTAGTATTCCGAAGAAGAAATACTTCTGAATTATGATAGAAAGCTTGTTTACATTGTTTATTGCAAATTCATCATTTTTGAGTTAAAAAATCAACTACTTTTTTAAAATTTAAACTTGGTTGTTTTTAACGAATTTTCTCGTTCAAGTTGCATTATTTCCATTCAAAATTCACGTCTGGCTGAAATTTTAACTACTTTCCTAAAAATTAATTCAAATTTTTATGGTGAAAAATTCGAGTATTCAGTTGAACATTGATTTTTTAATTTGAAAATTAAACTATTCCTTTGAGAATTCATGAACTTCGTAAAAAACTTGGCTTTTTTGTAGAAAATTAATCTTTATGGTCTAAAATTCATCTTTTTGCTTAAAATACATCTATTCATCTGGAGATTTATCATTATACCCGAAAATTCATTAGTTTGTTTGAAAATCAATTACTCCAACTGAAAATGCAACTGTTTCATTTTTATGGAAAATTGATCTTTTCTAGTTCAAAATTCAATATTTCGGTGAAAATTTTTCTTTTTGAATTGTAAATTCAATTATATCGTTGAAACTTCACATATTTTGTTGAAAAATCGATTTTTTGTAGAAAATTATCTTTTTCTTCGAAAGTTAATATTCTTCTTCAAAAATCCTTCTTTACGGTTAACAAATCCAGTTATACAGCCGAACATTTTTCATTTTAGTCGAACATTCATCTAGTTGAAAACTCATATGTTGGGTTTGAAAATAATTTTTCAAGCCAAAAATGTAACTATTCCATTTTTGTTTGAAATTTTTTATTTTTATGGTTCAAATTCAACTCTTCTGTTGAAAAATTGTATTTTTTGGTTTGAATTTAATTTTTTTATTTTAATTTTATTTTTAATTTAATTCAACTACTTCAGTTAAACATTTACAATTGTATTTGATTTTTCATCATTTTGTGTATGGATATGATAATTTGTTTGACAGTTAGTTTTTTTTTATTTGTTGAGAGATAGTTTTTTTAAAGTAATTTTGTTGTTATAAGTAATTTTTTCAAACTAAAAATTTAACTTGTTACAATTGAAGATTCCATAGTTTCTGTTAAATATCTATTTGTTTAGGTAAACATCCATTTTTTCAATTTAAAATTTGAGTAATCAATTTTTCGTTGACAATTTATCTTTTTCAGTGGAACTTAATTCATCTGTTTCAAAACCTAACTTCTTCGGTTAAAGATTCTTTCTTTTATTATGAAACATTTATGCTTGGTTTCAAATTGGTTTCTTAAACTAAAAATGTTACTGTTCCATTTTTGGTTGAAAATAATCTTCTCGTTTGAATATTCACCTTCATGGTTGGAAATTGAAGTGCTCTAGTTAGATATTTATCTTCTTAGTTAAAAATTCACCTTCTTGTTTTGAAACTGAACCTTCTTGTTTTAAGTTGAACTGTTCCAATATTTGTAAAGAATGATATTTTTTTGTTGGGAATTTGAGTATTCTTATCAAAATTGATTTATTTTGCAATGTTTGATCTGTTGTGTCATAGGATGTTTAGAATAATCGTCATTTATAAAAATAAATGTTTGCGTTTTGCGACAAATATAAATATGTTACTTCTAGTTGACCGGGAAAAATGAAAAACTTGACCGTGAAGTACCGGGAAATGTACCGAGAATTTGAAATCGTTCGCCGAATCACCACCCTGTTCCTATTCGGGTATTTCTCAACTTCCATCAAACAATATACTGTCACGATGATATTTAAAAAAAATCCTCTTTCACTTAACTAAAATGACTCTGCCTAATGGTTAATGCTACAAAACTGTTAGAAACTGTATTTTATTACTCCAAATGTTTATTCAGTCTTATGTTTATTTCTAGTTCATAAGCATTATGAAATTTATTCATACCTGATAACGATCCTATCTTTTACAGACTTCCTATCATTTTGTTTTCGTTATGTTGATTATTATTATAGGAACATATTCATAATTCATATTATATATACTCATATTATCCATAACTTATATCAATTATTTTCTTCTTTTTTCCAGGTGAGTTCTGATTGTTGCAAGCATTCATGTAAGGTTTTCGTAAGTTAAAAGCATACAAATTTTTAACCTTAGCTATTTAAGCAGCTGCTCTGTATATTTTTGTAATGATTTAACATAAGATGCAATTTCCATAAGATTTACATAAGATCAATAATCTATTTTTAGTTATGCACCTTCAAAACTCGAATAAGAATATCTTATTTTGAAATGTGTTATCTCATTGGTAGCAGAAACAGGTTCATTAACTACGGTAGGAGGTCAACCTGTTCCTTCGTATTATTTTATTATAGACTAGACTAAATAAGATATTTCTACAGGAGAAGAGTTGAACTTGAAATGAAATGTTATATGGGATGTTGTGAACTAAATTTACTATTCATATCTGAGTCACTTACCTTTTCTCCAACCTCAATATGCATTTTATATAAACTTCCATCTGAAGTAAGTCAAAAATTGTTCCGAAAATCAATGTATTCATTAAAAAGTTGACAAAAAAGACTGTACACTATTTAGGTTTTCAAATTTGTAAAAAAGGTATGAATATGAATAATAAGGTATGAATAAATGAACAAATAATAATTGAGGAATAATTCAAAGAATATGGAAGCTGTAATTTAATCATTACTGGAGAAAATGTCTTGAGACTTTGAGAGTTCCAAGATTTGTCGGCAGGTTTCGTGCTCAGCTTCAAAGATACCTCTGTGTCATTTTGGTCACTTTGTTCGTCTCACAAAAACTGGGGTGCACTCCTCCCTATTCCTATTTAGTTATATTTGGTATCACGTGTCTACTAAGTTGCCAAAGCCATTGGCGTAGCTAACGGTGGCTTCTCGAAATAATTAAATTCAAATCAACCAGAGAGGAAATCTGGGAAAAAGAGAGTTTTTAACAAAGTATGGTTAAACTCTCAATCGAGTAGTTTAAACAAGATTGTTTTTCCACCCAAGAGCTGAATTGCCAACCGAAAAATTGATTTTTCTACGAAGACGATTATTGTTCTACAAAAGAGAACGAAATTCTAGGAAAATATGATTTGTCTATTGAATAGGTAATTGTAAATGGATATTGTAATTTTAAACCAAATAATTCCACTCCTTGCAGTTTATGTCAAATCATTCAGTTTGGAGTCAAGAAGGAAAATTTTATGCAAATCAGTTGGATTTTAGACAAAAAGTTGGTGTACAACCAAATAGTTCATTTTTAAACCAAAATAATGGAATCATTAAACTGGAAAAATGAATTTTTTACAGAGCAGTTCAACTTTAAATCAAGTAGTTGATCTTTCAAACCAAATTATTTGAGTTATCAAGAAAGGTTTAGATTTTAAACAATAAAGATCAAATTTCTACGGGAGAGATCAAGTTTCTACAAAAAAAGGAGATCCATTTTCAACTGAAGATATGAATCTTCAGCAAAAAAGAAAGATTTTTCAACAAAGAAGTTCAACTTTCAGCCAAAGGTTGTTAAATCTTTTATACAAAATATGACTCTTATTAACAAAAGAGCTGCATTTCAACAAAATGGTTCGATTTCCTACCAAGCAATACAATTTTAACTAAACGACATAAATTTCCAACCTGATAAGAAAATCCAAAAAATTTTTTTCAAACTTTTTTTTCAAGTAAAAGGTCCACTATTATATTTTTTGTTCATAATTCAACTCTTTTGTTTAGATTTCTAATATTTAGTCAAGTATCCAACTATTTTTCCAAATCAATTCTTTTCAGTTCGAAAATTTATTTATTTAACCGACAATATAAACAATCTTTTCTTTTACCGAAAATTGAACGTTTCCAGTCGAGAAATAAGCTTTCAAATTTTTCATTTTAAATTACTTTGTTGAAGATTTTTTATTGGCTTATATGAATAAATTTTTTTGTACAAAATTCGTTCCTTTTTCAATGAAAATTATTTTGTTCTTCTGACTGTAAATTTTAATCCATGTTTGGTTAAAAATATATTTTTATAGTTGAAAATTCAATTCATATCTGGTTGAAAGTTGTTCCTGGTTAAACATTTATTTTATTGGTTAAAGGTTCCACAGTTTCGTTGGAAATTCACTATTTTGCTGTTTGGAAATTGATTTTCTCAACTGGAAATTAAGATGAAAGGTTGAGATTAAAATTTAGCATACACCTTTTTGTTTGAAAATTCTGTTGTTAGATATTTTTCTGATTAAAAACTCATCTTTTAGGTTAAGGTTTTAAAATTCATCTGTTCTTCAGAAAATTCATATTTTTCTACATTCTCAGCTAATGATAAATTATTTTGTTGATAATTTTACCTTTTTTTAAACATTAGACTATTTGATTAAAAGGCACCTTCTTTGGAAAAAAATTTTACTGTTTCTCGAACATTGGTCTCCTTGGATGGAAAATAATACCTCCTTTCGAATTCAAAGTTTAACTGTATTCTTGAAAATTTGTCATTTTTATTTAAAATTCCAACTTTTTGTTCATAACTGCTACTTCTTTCATTTCAAGTTTCGTCTTACTTGTGCAAACATTTATGCATTTTCATCTGATATTATTATAAATATACATAAAAATGCTACAGTTTCGGCTTATTGGCTTATATGATTAAACTTTTTTGTACGAAATTCGTTCCTTTTTTCAATAAAAATTATTTTGATCTTTTAACTGTAAATTTAAATGTTCCATGTTTGATTAAAAAATTAGTTTTCTAGTTGAAAATTCAACTTTTAACTGGTTGAAAGTTGTTGTTGTTTCTTGTTGAACATTTATTTTTTTGGTAAAGTTTTCCCTTTTTGTTGAAAATTCCCTATTCTGTTGTTTTGAAAATTAATTTTCTCAACTGAAAATTAAGATCAAAATGTAGCGTACACCTTTTTGTTTGAAAATTCTGTTGTTTGATATTTTTTTGATTACAAATTCATATTTTACTATATTTTCAGTTATTGATAGATTATTGTGTTGATAATTTTATCTTTCTCATAAACATTGAACTACCTTATCAAAATCTCCCTTTTTTTGGTTGAAAATTTGATTGTTTCTCGAACAGCTGACTCCTGTGATAGAAAATAATACGTCCTTTTAGATTCAGAATTTAACTGTATTCTAGAAAAATTGTCATTTTATCTTTAAAATTCAACTTTTAAATCCATCCCTGCAGGTTGAGAATCCGACAATTCGGTTAAACATTCAACCTTGTCGTTAAAAAATCGCTTTTTTCAGCAGGAAATAAACTTGTTTACAAAAATACGACTGAAGTAAGATGCATTCATTAAAATTCAGAAGCAATTTAAATTCAAAATTAAATGCTAACTAAGCATTCTCATCTAATATTTTTATAAATATAGATAAAAATGCTACAGTTCGGGAAATTTAAGTGACGTTGAAATGTTTCTACAAAACTTTCAGCTAATAGATTTAAAAAAAAAACTTAAATTCCTAAAACGTCATATTCGTATAATCAATTTTCTTGAAAATAAGAGAGCATTCGCAAAAAAATTCTGAAATGTAATTATTAATAAATTTCTGAATTACTTTTACATTCAGAATATTTTTTATTAATTCCCATAAGTTTCAATATTATTGTTTTCACCCAGGAGTAACTTAAATGAAAATACTGTCTCGAACGGTCTCGACTGCAAAAATTGTGACTTTATCTTGTATTGCTCAGTTCACGAGAAGTCCTGACGCGTGTCCAATCGAATCTTTAATTCGGTACCTCTTCTGTGTTGCAGCAATAAAAAATATTTACCAATATTTTGATTAATCTGTTTTTTCCCAAATATCAATTCTTCGATGAACATTTTCCGAGCACGCTATAGACCATCCATAAAACCCTAAAAATAATCTCATTCGCCCAGAAAGTGTATTTTCCTCCAACCCGGACATTGCAATGAAAATAGAGACACAAAGGAAGGATCCGAAATGATCTCTAAAAGAAGATTTTAGCGAATCGAAGCAGCTCCCTGTATACAGCTGTTGACGTGACCGAAATCAAATATCGAAACTTCGCGTATTCGAAGCCAGCTCACGAAGCAAAGAATTTTGTCCTTTTTGTGTGTGTTTTCTCGACACAGAAGTTGAGGCTGT
The DNA here is from genome assembly GCA_011762715.2 of Neuroterus valhalla. Taxonomy (NCBI): domain Eukaryota; kingdom Metazoa; phylum Arthropoda; class Insecta; order Hymenoptera; family Cynipidae; genus Neuroterus; species Neuroterus valhalla. The sequence continues at coordinate 4,159 of WSXT02029188.1, read as the reverse complement.
GTGGGAGTTTTGAAGAGAGCAGAACCAAGTTTTGATAGCAGGACGATTTTGGCCGCTATACAATGTCGCCGTGCATAATCCGCTGTAAAGCTCGCTGGCTTGCATGAAATATTTTGCCAGCATGAATAAAGGAAATGGTAGTACCACGAAGAGAATCGGTGTCCTAACCTATCTTTCCTCGTGTTAGCGTCCCATCCTTTCCCCACATGTAACAATGTCCACAGTAATCTCAGCCTGAGACACTTTTTATTGAAGCTATACGGTCTTTGCTTTAGCCACGAAATTCACTCACACACTGGGAACGTCGACTGTGAAGACGACTTAACTTGGTACTTTAGATTCCAGGTTACATGTAACTTTGTTCAGAGCTGATGTCTAGTCCTGAATAGTCTCTAGGTATACCAGTATATCTGTATCTGTAACCTAAAAAAGACACTTTCCTACGAAAAGCGGACATGATCCTCTGATATTGCAGATTTCTGGATTCTTTCCACTGTCCAGAATGAAAAGATGGGTGAGAATTCGTGAAACGGATCACTCTTTTCCCAACTTTATGAAATACATCAAACAATTATTGTTTTGGGAGAACGTATCAATACTAAGATGTTCTGAAAATATTTTTGAAAAACATCAACAATTGCAAAAGTTATAAACAAAAGAGAGTTTTTGACAAATTTATTTAAAAAATTTATATCATGGAAATAAAGCCTTCTGATGAAATTATACCCTGAATTGGAATTGTTCAAAACTTATTGAATTTTAATTTAAAAATATTGCAATTAGAACAAATTATTTTAAAAAAAAAGTTGTTTACTATAAACAATTTTGAATTTTGATGACTTTCTCAATGTTTTCATTTAAAATCGTTCTACTACATATATTTGGTACTTTTTTCCGAATAACAAACCGAAAAAAAATCCGGGATTCTTGATTACCCACTGAATATCATAAGTTTTTGTGAAACGGGGTAACTCGCCTCGCCCGATCGCGACACGTTCCAACACGTCGCGTCGCCCGGCCGATACGACTATTGGATGAATAAAGTCGTACGCAGCCAGGGGTGAAGGATTATATCAGAATTAAAAATGAAAACGGTAAAATCACACAAGTTCAAACAAGAATGTTGATGTATACACTCAGAGATTTGCACAAAAGATTTCAAGCTGAATTTTCGGACATAAAAATATCGGTTTCGGAGCTTTCAAAAATGAGACCACCAGAGTGTATTTTTGTGGGTTCAGGTGGAACTCATTATGTTCGCATTTGCCGAATTCTTCAGAACCCGACATTGAAAATATTTGGGTTCAAAAAAGCTTTTGAAGCACAAAAAATCAATTTCTCTCAATCGTACCAAGATATGTTACAAAAAATTACGCGCGATCACCCAACGTCTGATTGTTTTTTATTTAAATGTTCGGAATGTCCCGATACAAAAATACTTTCTGATGAGTTGCAAAAGCTCTTGCACGATGCAAATATTTCTAGAATTACATTCAAACAATGGACGAGTACAGACAGGTAATAAATAAACGATATTTATACATATATTTTTATATCGCGAATGAGAATCACTTCGTATTTAATCTCCTATATTATTATTAAATATCATTTCTATGCGAATAATAAGCTCACTTTCCAAGTAGAAAATTTTTTTATTTAATTTGAAAAACCGAAAAACACATTTTTTCTTTCTTCACGAAGAAAAATCCATAAGTAATGAATCGACTATCACTGTAAGAAAAATAATAGTAAATTTACCATACATGTATTGAAAGTAATTAGCTCATACCAGGAGTGGTATTTTTACCATAATTGTGTATGTTAAATTTTCCATACGCCACATAGTATTTTTCCTATACCAGGAGTGGTATTTCTTCCATACTTGTGTATGGTAAATTTACCATAACCGTGTAGTATTTTCCCCCATACATGATTCACATTTTTTCCATAGTTGTGTATGGAAAATATACAATTCGCGGGGAGTGATTTTACTATTAGGTATTTACATTCTTCCATGCCTATCTATGGGAGATATACAACACAAAGGTTTTTATTTATATGTATCCATGTATATATTGGTTAGGGAAAATCATTTTTTAAGAAGCAATAAACACATTTTCGGCAACAACTATGATGACTATGATTCCGTGGTCTCAATATCTCCTCTCCCTCAACGAAAACTGTGCTGGTGGCATGTTTATCAAACAACGAATTCCCTGTAATAGGAATGAAATATCACAAAAAGAAAAATACGACAAGATTGAAAATGGTATCTCGAACAATTGAGAACTAACCTTTGACAATGAGGATGGGCCAGTTTGCGTCACTTGCGATCTGCATTATTTCAGCGTCTGTCGATATATCCTGAAAAAAGTACAATGTACAGAGACGGAACGGTTACGTCATTATGTTTTACGTAAAATCAACTTACCGTAAGAATCGTGGAATGGATAACTTCGCTTGACCCTATTCCTCTATATCCTTTCGTCGAAAAGTACACTGACTCGCACTAAACACGATAATGATGACTTACTGTAGTTCAAATAATTATTCAATGGTTGTCACTCCGTAGTCCCAAAACTTCTGAACTAGGCGCCATGATACTCTCGGACCCTTCGTTCCTTGCAGCGCATGCGCGCTGCAATTGGTTGTGAGTGCTTCGCGCGCGCATCAAGGACTGTTTCTGAACTTGAAGTTTTACTATACCGGGGTATGGAACTTTAAAAAGTGTGTGGGAAAACTTTAAGCAGCCAACGAACAATCTCCATACCTTTATGGGATATCCAAAAGTATGGAAAAAATGCCATACAGTCGTATGGTAAAATTACAATTATTTCTTACAGTGATAATTTTTTCACTTTTCCATTCATGGACTGTTTATTGCATAAAAATTTGCATGTAAGAAGCGATAGTAATTGTAATTTTTTACGTGTTTAGATGTAAGCTGTGAAAACGGAAAATAAAAATGCCGATGATTTTGTGAAAAATTTGATGCAAGATCTGATAGTTTTGTTTGATTATGATTTTCTTGCAAAAGCTCGAGCCAAATATTTCAGAGAACCAAAAATTATCGTCAATGAAGGAGAATTCGTTATTTGCCTCGATTTGGCCGAAAATTACTCTTCTAAAGTACAAAATTCAATTCAATCATATTATTTTGCTAGCCCGCAAGTGACTCTTCATCCTTATTTATATACTACCATAAAAACGGCGAAGTCAAGCACGAAAATTTTGTAATCATTTCGGAACATAACAAACATGATGCTACAATGGTTTATTTATTCCATACAAAATTAATTTGCTCATTTGAGGGAAATCCATGGCCAAGATAATGTGAAAAAAAAATTTATTTCTGTGATGGATGTGTTGGAAAATATAAAAACAAATTTAATTTTCCTAATTTACTCAAACATCACGATTATTTCAATGTCATTCTTACGTTCCTGACAATTATGAAAAATTAGTATGCAAAATCTTTTCAGAAGATAGTACTACTTGTACAGTCGCACTTTGAAACGGCTAAGTCTAGGTTGACTTCCTTTTTATTAAGCAAAAGTTGTACATAAGGGTACTTGTATGATTTTAACTCATTGTATTTGGTCCATATGTGCATTTGCATTCATATTTGGTGGTTTTTCTTCAAATTAGGATGTAAACCAATAATCAATGAGTGTCAATTATTTTCGCTTACTTCCCTTACATCAACGTCCAATGTTGTTTTGAATAAAACAAGTACCTGATTGTAGCAGAATTACTGTTCTTAACGTACTCATCACCTACACAGTCAGGAGTATCGTGATCGGACACGTCGCGATCGGGCGAGGCGAGTTGACCCGTCTCACAAAATCTGCTCCCATTCAGTGAGTAATCAAGAATCCCGGATTTTTTTTTCGGTTTGTTATTCGGAAAACATTAACAAATATTTTTAGTATAACGATTTTAAATGAAAACATTGAGAAAGTCATCAAAATTCGAAATTGTTTATAATAAACCATTTTTTTTGTAAAAAAATAATTTTTTCTAATTGCAATATTTTTAAAATTAAAATTCAATAAGTTTTAAACAATTTCAATTCAGGGTATAATTTCATCAGGAGGCTTTATTTCCATGATATAAATTTTTGAAATAAATTTGTCAAAAACACTCTTTTGTTTATAAC
>WSXT02029177.1:0-13796 GCA_011762715.2 Neuroterus valhalla | reverse complement strand
AAAGTGGACTAACTTTTTTCACCTGATTGAACAATCTCTCCCCCCCCCCCCCTCCTCACCCATGACTGAAAGCTATCTACGCTACTGTCACCTAATATTGTAATAAGTCGAAAATATTGTCGAAGCAAATCAATGCCAAATACCATGGACTTAAAATGAACTCAACGTAATATTGCTCATTAGAAAACATTTGTGTCAATCTAAGAATCAGAAAGAAAATGCGAGTTCAGTATCAGTCATATATACATATATTATTATGGCTCAAATAAGTGTTTGAAAATCTTTAAAATAGTGAAAAAAGGGCTTCTTGACAACCTTAGTGACTATTTTTATTGCTTACTTCACAAAAAAATGTTTAATGTATATTCTGAAGGCCTCAAACTCTACATATCAAAAGTTCATATTATGAAATGGATAACTTGGTGTTTGAATTACGGGAAAGAATTAATATTTCTTATTTTTTCGAAACTCAGAATTGGTAATTTCTTCGTCTTCATTTGATTCAGGGTCAGGCCATTTTAATTTCTTAATTCTTCTGCATTTTATCATGTTTATTCACAGTGCGAAGCTTTCTAAAACTATTTTAGTTTTTGGATAATGATATAAAAATGAGATTTTGCTCCAGAGGAACTCCATTTCGATCGACGTACTTGAAATTTTACACAGGTAATAAGGAACCAAGAATGAAACTTTTCAGTTCTAGTCTGTTCTCAGTTTCAAATTTTTTTTTCATCACCCTAGAGAGCTGTGAGTCGAGTAAACACTGTGAAATTTTTCAAGTCTCGCAAATATCGTAAGGTTTTCTGAAGCCAGTGAATTTTCGGAAAATTTCCTGAAATACCGTGAAATCTCCAGAAGTCACTAAAGTCCTTCGAAATCTCCTGAAATATCTGAAGGAATTTGGATTCTTATGAAGTCACATTCAGTCACATAAATTCACATTGAGTCACTCAAAATCACTTGAATCAATTTAGAGTTGCAATAATTATTCTGAAGCCATTCGAAATATCCTATTCACATGGGATCACTTAAAATCACTAGGATTCTCTTAAATTCCCTCCAAAAGTCTCGCGCAAACAAAAAAGATTATTCTCTAGAAAGTTATACTAAACTCAAGAGAATATTGACATTTTTGTACGATGTTTCTATCATATTCCTGGATACATTTTCAGCTTTCAAACTACATGGTTAACTCCGTATTGATGTGAAAATTGAAAGTGTGACGATTCCGATTGTTTTTTCGTAGGAACGCATAGAAAAGGTAGAATTTTCAAAAACAATATTGACCCACACGAACTCATCGTTGGGTTAGAAGTTAGGAGGTCGCTGCATGGCAATCTCCTCTTTATTATATTGTTGAAATTTCGTGGAATTCCGTAAACCAAGTAACATTTCGCGTGAATTACCTTGAGCAAAAAGATATAAAAAGTAATAGGAACGCAAGAGCTTGCATAAGAAGATGTATGGATGTACACTAGGGTGGTCCAAACAATTTTTCTCGAATTTTTTTGCAAAACGCCCGAAAAGTCGTTCGAATCCACAAAAAAAAACGCTTTTTTTTTGTTGAAAGAAAAAATATCTAGAGGTGGCGCAAGCTCCATGAAGTTTAGCACGTATTTCCCATAAGAAAAAAGACATTTCTGTAAATTTCAATCAGAATTCTCAATATTAGGTATATCTAGTTCAAAATTCACCATTTCTTTCACAATTAGTTACAGAATGCGAATAAAATTTTTATTTTCAAATATGACCCCCATAAGTCGGTTTTATAGGGTCCCGAACAACCCCCATAAGTGAAAAAATGGGTTTTTCAAGTTTTTAGCCTGATTATGATTTTTTGAGGTTGTTTCTACGCGCATTGTTTGAAATACATGAGATACTACTTTTACTAATAATAAGATGTTTATTTTAATTGAGTAAACAATTTTTTATTGTCCTTAGCAATTGTCTCTTAGAAAAGGGTGAGAATTTCAAGGTTTTTTCTGAATTTTTAAACTTTTTGTCAACTTTTCACATAAAGTAAGTAATCATTCAATTCAATTTAGCAAAAGTAATGGTTTGAACAAATTTTAAATGTTCATAGCTATCTTCTTCTAGATTAATACCACATAGTTGCGATTTTTTCCCTGAAATTTTTAGCTTTTATCATTTTTCAATTAGAGTGAAGTAATAATTGATTCACGTTAGAAAAATAATTGCTTAAACAATTTAATATCATCGCTAATTATATTTTCTTTGCCTAATAATATAAAATCGCAGTTTTTTTGGAATTTTTAACTTTTTGCCCACTTTTCACTTGAAGTGAGTTAATATCTGATTTAACAAAAATAATTGTTTGAACAAATTACTATTTTTTATGGCTTTTTTCTTTTAGACGAGTACTGTAAAATTACAGTTTTTTCTAAACTCTTAAGCTTTTTGTCCGCTTTTCACTAGGTGGAGTAATAATTAATGGGAGTTACCAAACATGCTTTTTAAACAATTTATTATTGTTTATAACCATTTTCTCTTAGATAAGTGCTAGAAAGTTGCGGTTTTTCCTGAAATGATAAACTTTGCACTGTATGGAATTTTAATGAATTTCAATTAGACTGAATTAGATTTAATTGATTTAATTGTTGGTTAAATTAGATTGTTTTTCATTTAAAATAATTTTTTTTCAAATATCAACCATTATATTTTTCATTAAAAATTCATATCTTTAGGTCGAAGATTTAACTCTTTGGTTGAAAGTTGAACTACTTTCCTAAAAATTCCATTTTTGCGTTGGAAATCCATAATTTCAGTAGAAAATTTGAAATTCAACTTTCACAAAATGAATCCAGCTTTTTTGCTTCAATCAATTTTCTTCAAAATTGGAAACAGAAACAAAAATTACCTCAAACAATACAATACTATTCAAAATATGATTCTCTCTAATGTTTATTTATTATTTGTTCACAACTAAAAAGGTACAGCAAAGTTAAAAATTTCAGAAGAAACCTCAACTTTTTAGCACTAATCTAACAGAAGATAGCCATGAACGATAATAATTTGTTTAAACAATAATTTTGGTTAGATCAAGTTAAATATTAACTCACTCCAAGGGAAAAGTGGGCAAAAAGTTAAAAATTTCAGTAAAAACCGCAAGTTTCTATCACCAGGCAAAGAAAATATTATTAGCAATGATAATAAATTGTTTCAACAAATATTTTTTTACCATGAATTAATTATTACTGTAATCTAATTCAAAAGTGATAAAAAGTTGAAAATTCCAGGAATAACCGCAACTATGTAGTATTAATCTAGAAGGAGATAGAAATCAACATTTACCATTTGTTTAAACAATTATTCTTGCAAAATTATATTAAATGATTACACATTCTGAGTGAAAAATGGACAAAAAGTTGATAATTTAAAAAAAAACCGCAACTTTGTAGCATTATTCTAAGAGAATATTGTTATAGTTAATAATAAATGGTTTCAACAATTATTTTTGTTAACTTCAGTTATTGGTTACCTCCCTTTAACTGAAAAGTTGAAAATAGGTTGAAAAATTCAGAAAAAACATTGAGTTTCTAACACTTTTCTGAGAGAAAAATGCTAAAAACAATAATGAATTATTTAAACAATTCAAATAAACATCTTATTATCAGCATAAAGTAGTATTTTATATGTTTGAAACAATGTGCGTTAAAAAAACCGCAAAAAAATCATAATTTGCGCCAAAAACTCGAAAACCCCATTTTTTTCACTTTGGGATCTTATGAAACAGACTTAAGGGGGTGATATTTGAAAAATAATCATTTATTCGCATTCTGTGACTGATTGTGAAGAGGAATGGTGGATTCCGAACTCGATTTACCGAATATTGGGAATCCTGAATAAAATTTACAAAAACGTATTTTTTTCTTACGGGAAATACGTTTTGAACTTCATGGGGCTTGCGCCACCTCTAAATATTATTTTTGTTCAGAAAAATGCGTGTATTCTTTTGTGGATTCGAACAAATTTCTAGGCGTTATGCATAAAAATTCGAAAAAATAATTTCTAATAAATTTGCAGACTCTTCTAATGTACACTTTGTATAGCAAGCAACAGATATGAGGGCAAACCGTGACGTACGATGGCTTTGTGGAACTTTTTACCTGGGATGATTGCTAGAGAGATTGATCAGCAGTCTGTATCGTAGTGGTGTTGTGGGCAATTATGTAGTTTTTATGAGTAACAGATTTATTCAAAATCCATGTCTGCTTCTACACATACTTTGCTCAACCTCACTATATAAATTTCTCGATCCCCATAATAAGGCAAGATCCGAACGCGTTACGCTTTCCCCCTAAGGGAGGTGGCTCAATGATATCAATATAATAATTTTGAAAAAGCGTAGCGGATAAGTGAATATTTTTATACAACTTCATAAATGAGAGACGGAATGACAAAAAGTTCTATCGCAGGTGTCTGGAAATAATCAGTAGTAATTCCACAAAAGCTTCTTAATTGCTCTATAAATGGAATGGGGACATCAAAGTCCCTTTAAGATAAAGTTTCTTTGTCTCTGAGAGTGGTTCATTTGTTGACAGAGGGTACGCGAGAGGTGCAGGAAATTACAGGAATTGATTATAGCGCTTTTTATACAATAATTTGGTATTTTTCTTGACTCCCTCTTTGTACTAAAGAACGGTATGCGTTCATTTAATGTATTGACATGATAAATGTTGAAAAAACGTCTGAGGAGAAGTTAGTATAGGAATCAGTAAAACTATAAAAAGTATTTTGGAATTTAAAAAATGAGCATTTAAAGTGCTGGCGTTGGGTGGCAAGGGACTAAATTTTGTCAGAAAAGAATTTTAGAAGGGAAACCAGCGCGGCATTCTGTAATCGCACACTAATGTCTCTGGAATACCTCTCGGGAAAGAAAGTTTTTAAGGCATTGAATAAATCAACAAGTTATAACGCTTGGTTCTTAACTACTTATCCATTCGTTTAATATTAAAAAAATCTCTTCCAACCCTTTTTAATTTCACTCTAAACTTTCTCTGAAGCCAAGGAAGAATTATACACCAAGTTTTAATAAAAGTTATCAAAAATTTTCAACTTTCCTTATGGAAAATATGGTTCCTTGAATAGGTTAATATGTGATGCGAACAAATAATGTTGAGTATTTTCAATGGTTTTGAAGATATATTGGCATTTCCATAAAAAATTCTTTAACGGATTTTTGAAACAACGGGAAAGACAAAGGCCCAACCATTCCTCATAAATTTCTAAATTCTCTATAATGTAAAGATCGAATTTCAAAAAGAATAACAGGTAAGTATAATTATTTGTACTTGAATTACTTGAATAGCATATTTTGAAGTGATTTCGATTGCCATTGAATTGATTCTTTATTATAGAATTCTTAGCGAATCTAATATAGGGAAAATATTAATTTCTCGCATTTTCCAGAGAATCCGAAAATTCCCAAAATTTTTAACATTTCGTAGAATATGTTGATGTTCGTAGTTGGCTTTAGGGTCAGGTGAATCGAAACTATTCAAATTTCTTCAAACGTTTCGGCACACAATGGTGGCCCTCATTAGTGAATTTTTATTAGATCTGTGAAAATTGCATAACTTCTTCCATGTGCTTTTTTGGTTAATATCGCAGTTATAAAATTATACAGAATTTTTTTATTTCTAAAGTTTTTGTCTCGTTTTTTTTTCTATGCAATACATCGAAAATTACTATTAATTGATCATGAATTATTCTTTTAAATATCCATATATCTATATATCCAAATTCGGTTAGTTTTGAACAATTTTTTGTATTTTCTTTTATTTATATTCAATACTGTGTTTAATGGAGGAAATGTACTAATATTATTACTAACCTTACAAAGAATTTTTTTTAAAATCTTTAGCATTGTGACTATTTCATTGAGAAGAAGACAAGATCTTCAAGTCTTTACACTGCCCAATGTTCACTTAAAACTGATTTCATTCAGTTTTAAATGAACATTGGACATCCTAATAAGTTTTTATTTGATTATAATTACATATTTTAATTATATCAAATAAATTTGCAGTCACTATACTTGCATTTAGGAGAGAGCCGAAAAAATCGTGTAAAAGTTATGATTTTGAGGTTGAAGTAGTATAAATGTTTCATTTTATTTGCATTTTACCCCTTTATTCATTAATTATATTATTTTCTCTGTCAAATTGGAAGGTACGAATTTTGATGAGTAGAATATCTGAGTCTCCTTTTCATTCAATAAAATACTAATGAAAAATGTTAGATATTTAGGAATAACCGATACATACTTTGATCGGAAACCGATGAATTCCTGAACATATTATTAAATTCCATTTGAGGAATATTATTGTACATCCATGGGACATTTTAGTTTGATTGATTTGTATGATAAAATCGAACCTCGCAATTTTGCCATACCTTTACATTGTATATCAATCCATCTCATATACCTTTGGTTTCCTCCGGAAATTTTCAAAATTTTGCTTTAACTCCGGAAAATTCAGAGAAGTTAACAAATCCATGCTTTTAAGAACTGAAATTTTCTCGATTTTGTAAGATGTTCCACACTTCTATAAAACATGATCAAGCGATACGTTATTGAGATATTTCAAAAAGTTAAAAAATAAATACATGCGTAATTGAGGTAACATTCCGGTTAAAATATAGAAATGCTAAAATATGCAATGGTCAAGAAAACCGCACATTTTTACCTTATAGGGAAAAATGGCCATCATTGGGTCGTTGTGAAGTAGTTCTTTCGAATTATTTGTCAAATGAGCAAAGCAATTTTTTTTGAATCCCGGAAATAAATTAAATTTATGCAAACGTACTTTCCTTGAAATCTGAGTCACCTCAATCTAAAGCAATTTTTTTGAAATCCCGGAAATGAATTAAATTTATGCAAACGTACTTTCCTTGAAATCTGAGTCACCTCAATCTATCAATTAAAAAAGATGAAGAAGATATTTATGAGATAATGATGAAAAGATTTACATTTCTTCAGTAACTCTTTTTCACAGAAACATGCTATTTCAGAAATATGTGTGCTCATGATAAATATTGCTTAGTCAATGAGTTGGAAACAGCAATTAAAAAACGTTGTTTTTCAGATTTTGATTGAAAGCTGCGTTATTGAAAAATTACTTGATTTTTGAACGCTTCTGATGATATTTGATGTCGTTTGTGACCAATACTGATAAATATACCATGTAAGGAACAATTTGAGTTAATTTCATTCATTTCACACTAAGTGTGAAATAGATTTTTTTAATCATTGGGTCATTGCGGAACTGATAAACAAAGTTTTGAGAAGTGCGACCGACCGAGATCTGGTGATGATGGAAATCAGAACACTCTATGATTTAAAAAAAACGTGTTATTTTCTTTATCAAGTATGCAAAGTTTCCGAAGCCTCATAACGAAATGCAGACAAGACGTTTCTTTGTTTTATGTCTCTTCAAAAAGTTTGAAAGAAAATCGTCTTAATTTGATTATAAAGTCGATCCTCTTCGAATTGGAAAGAAGCGGTTGGTAAATGGAAGCAGTTTGAACCGTTTGTAGTGGTTCGGTGGCATTATGGAACATCTAGGGTAATTGGGTGGCTTGTAAACAATGAGGGAGTGGAGTACTGAAGCGCAGAATGAGGGGTCGACCCAAGTGGTTTAAGAGAATGAGACCAGAAAAAAGGGAAAGAATGAAACATAAAAGAGGTGAAATAAAATTGAATTGAAGACCTATAGCTTCAGCAGATACGGGCTGCGTATTCAGAGGATTCTTAGATGCATCTTTTTATACGGCTCTCGATTTTCATTACAAATAAAAATATCTTCAATAGAAGTATGGAATGTAGCTGGATGAAGCCTAAAGTGTGTCAATATTTTCGAAACAAATGTCAAGTAGCTATCCTTTGATTTCTAGAAAATAAACGATTTTGGTTCTATCGTCTTTTTTGCTCTTTGGACCAAATGTTGTATTCAAACGTAGTTTTTTGTTTTCTATGGCTTTTTAGAGAAGAAGCATGGCACTAATCTGCTAATAATCCGAAGGAACAGAAAATAATGTTCAACATTCTTGAGCAACACACACGAATAATATTTTATTTTATACAGTGAATTGTGTTAAGAATTTTTTAAATTAATTATTTAAAATAGCTTTTGTCTTGCAACATTTCAAGGACAGTACGTGCTCTTGAACCCCTCCCTTATGGCACATTTGTTTCCTAAATCAAAAAGCACCGTCATTCGGCATGCTGCTCTATCGCATCGCACCCCTCGGCATTTACTGGCCCCAACGTTGCACAATCGTCGCGCACAAAGGGCGCTACTCCTCCCTTCAATCGCTTAATCGTATGTGCAATGATACGCCAGAAATGCTTTCTGCTCCCTACGCCCACACCCTCGTCCTGGTGCAAGATACAGACAGTGTCGAATTCACCGATTGACAAACTAGAACGATATTTTTCTCCGGTGTAATTTGAAAAGTTACTATTTTCTCGTCAATTCTGTATCGAATATGTTTCGTAAATTTCTAGAAAGAATAAGATTATATATTTATAATATATAATAATATTTCTTCAGCCTCCGCCTCTCCACTCCTTATTGTAGGTAATTTTTTTTTTTTTGTACATTTTCGCCAGAAAATGGATCTTGTTTTTGGGGAAATCCTTTTTTTTTGTTGAAAATTGAACTACTTCGTTCAGTGTTGAACTACTTTGTAGAATTTTTACTTTATTATCTTCATGAGAAGGTATTGGTTTAATGTGAAAATCGGCTTCCACGGATTTGATGAAATCTCCACGTTTCGAGACCCCTTAAGTCTGAAAAAATAGGTTTTTTTGGTGTCTTTCTGTCTGCCATTGTCGTCTGTATATCGCATAACTTTTGAAAGACTAATCAGATAGGATTGAGATTTGGCACACGTTTTGAGGGACAAGAAGAAAGGTCAGATTTGGTAACCAGCCTTTTTGGATCAACAGTTATGGTTTTATTCATAGGAATAAAATACACAAATTGTTCCCATACAAAAGTTCTATAAATTTGTTGCAAGTCAGTTTCCGATAGGACAAGTAGTTTCTGTTCTATTTGCAAAAAAAAAAATAAAAATAAGAAATCCATTTACTGGCCAAACGGTACGGAATAGGAAGAAAATTTCGAGTTCAAAATCAGTCAATTTAGAAATATCTACTAATTCAACTCAAACATTTTTCGATAGGACACGTGATTTTAGTTTTATTATGAAAAATAGTTTGAAAAATAAAAAAATCCATTTTTTGGCCAAACTGTACAGAATGAGAAAAAAATTGGAATAAAAAAATCGTTCGCTCTCAAAAGATCCACAAATTTATTACTAAACATTTTTTGATAATACACGCAATTCTTGTTTTATTGACAAAAATCATATTAAAATTTTTTTTTAAACCATTTTGTGGCCAACAATTACGAGATAGGAAAAAATTCATGCATATGAAATTGTTAACTTAAACAAGATTTACAAATTTTCTTCAAACTTCTTCCTCATGAGATGCTCAGTTTTTATTTTTATCATTAAAAACAGCATTTCGATTCGAAAGTCAAGTTTCCAGCAAAACTATACGAGATACGGATGAAATATTGGAGGGAAAAATGGTTTATCTGAAAACGATATAATAATGTTGATAATTATAAAAACAAGACTATAAAAATTCATTTGTTTGAATAATGATGCTCATTTTTAATTGTAATATCAAAATAAATATTGAAGTTAGCAGGAAAAATGAAATTTACGTTTTTTTTTGCATCAGCTGAACAAGCAGTCTCATAGCGAAATATATGAACTGACATATGAAAAATTTATTATATTAGACATTTAGAATAAATTAAAATCGATTGCGAAGCGCGAGACACACGATGAGAATGTATTCGTTAAATTTGACGAAGCTTTAACAAGAAAAAATTCACAATCATCAAATTACAGCTGCCGGCGTTTAGATTCTAAGTTTAAAAAGATCTATACACAAATGTAGGAAACTACGGAAACCGAGCGCGAAGCGCGAGATTCGGCAGACGCGCGATGCAGGCGCACACGAACTAGCAAGCTGCGCGTGCAGCGCGCGATGACAACTGTTTGGTTACGAATTAATACATTCTTCTTTTGAACCATTTTGTTCAAATGTATATATTTGTATGAAAACTGAACCATTCAGTAGAAAATTCATGTATTTGATTCAGAATTATGTGTTTAATCAGAAAATCGTCTTGCTTGGAGTAATATTTTTAGTTGAAAGTTTATTCTTTTTGTTTGAAAATGCAGCTGTTTGGTTAAAAATAAATTCTTTTTCGTTGAAGATTGGACGGTTTTGTAATAAAACTAGTTCCTTTCTTTTTTTGATAGAAAATTGACCTTTCTTTTCGAAATTCAACTTTTTTATTGATTTTTGAAAAGTTTTCTCGAACAATTTCATTTTTGGTTGAAAATTGATCTTTCCTGGTTGAGAATATCATCTATTTATTGAAATTTGTGTATTGTGTTTGTAAATCGTTTTTCTAGTAGGAAGGTAACCTTTTGGGTTATAAATGAATCCTTTTTAGATGAAAATGCAAATGTCCGGTTGAAAATTATATTATTTTGGTTGAAGTTTATTCTAATTTATTGAAAATTTATTCCTCGACTTGGAAATTCATAATTTGGCAGAAACTTAATAATATGGTTAAGAATTGATTTTATTGTTACAGAATTACATTTGTGGGTTGAAGATACAACCTTTTTGAAGATAGGTATAATTCGTCTTTTTCGTTCGTAAATTCAACCATTTTCCTTCCAAAGTTCGTTTTTCTTGGGAAACATCAATCTTCTCAGCAAGAAAGTAATTTTACTAATTGAAATATTTTTATACTTGGTTTCGGAGTTGAACTGATTTGATACAAAATACAATTTTTTCGAAAATGTATCTCTCTTGATTGACTATTTAGCTCGAAATTTAAATTTGAATTTTAAATCTAATTTATTCGTTCAAGGACAAATATATTTTGCTGAAACCTCTTTTTTTTGTCAAACTTACCTGGTCAAGAATTATAAACATATTTTTTCTGAAAATTTAATTTTTCTATTTTTGTTAAAGGGCTTGTGTTTTCACGCTAAAAATTGAACTCATTATTTGAAAATTCATGCATTTTGTTGGAAATCTTCTTTTGATAGAAAATTAATCTTCATTGTCAAAAATTGATATTTTTGGATAAAATTTCCAGCTATTTAGCGAAAATTAAACTATTTTGTTGAAGACATCATTCTTAGTTGAAAATTCAACTGTTTCTTCTGAAATCCGTCATTTTAGATTAAAAATTGAACTTTTTAGTAAAAAAGTAGACTTCCCTGGATGTAAATTCATCTTTCTTAGTTTAGAATAAACTCATTTCAAAATAAACTTGCTAATTTGGTTGAAAATTAAAATTTCAGGTTAAAAATTAACTCTCAACGATTTTGTTTAATCCAACTCTTTCAATGGGAACATTCAACTGTTTTGTTGGAAATTCGTCTTTTTTAATTAAATATTCATCTTTATTTTTTTCTCTTCAAAGTTTTCAGCAAGCACGTACAATAATCAACCATCCCTACCCCCACCTCTCCCTCCCCTCTCCCACCGCTCGCCCCAGAAGCTGTTGCGTAATTTAAGAAGAGTTCCTTTTAACAACCGTAAATTGTCTGTTTCATATGCAGTCATAGCTAGTCGAACAGATATTCTGTACGATCATGATTATTTATGGTACAACTCTAGAAGAAATGTAGATATTCATTATTTCTGTATGACTAGACATTTCCTTTTCGTATCGATAAAGTTCATTGAAGTAAAGATCCTATTCTCTCAGCTTGAACCAGTGGAATTTCACTGCCTTCCAGTGAAATTTTACTGATTGAAATAGCTAGAAGTTGGACACTAAGAATTAGTGAAAATTCACTGATTTGATCAGTGGAACGAATTTACTAGTTCTACCAGTAAAAAAGACGTCACTGATTTGACCAGTGGGTTATTCACTGGACTAAACCAGTAACTTGATATTTGATCATCAAAATGTTTGAATTGTATTTTGTTATCAGAAACTGAACAAGATGTGCATACGAAGATCACAGAATAATAGATTTTTAGTTTCTACTAAAGAAGGAAGTTTTGAGAAGTCAAATAAAGTCTTCAACATAAACAAGAAAATTTTAGAGTAAAAAAACGATTTCGTATAGTCGAAGTTTGATTAAAATATAAATAAATTTTGGAATCAATCCACTGAATGAACCAGTAGATATAAATCACTAGAGAACCAGTGGTTTTGATGCCACTAATTCCATTCAGTGAAAACTTTTTCAAAATCCTTCAATAACATTCATTGATTCCCCAGTGAAAATGGGTGAAGTCACTGATTTACCAGTGAGAATTAGGCCTACTGATTGAAATAGTGGAAATTCCACTGGTTAAAACGAAGAGAGTACACTTAAGATTTCAAGGCAAATTTTACTAAACGGATAATTTTTTTCCGCCTAAGAAACAATTATTCTTCGTTTATTGAACTTTTGGTCACAAAAATAGCTTGAAGTAATTTAAACACTGATTATCTTGGACGCGATCTTGTAAGTATTTACTATCTTAGTTTGAATCAGTAACCTTTCCACTATGTCAATCAGTATGTCTATTTTTTGATTAGAAGTCAGTGACTTTCTCAATTTTCACTGGAGAATCAGTCAATGTTAGTGAGAGATTCCAGAAATGTTCTCACCAAATTCAATCAATAGCATCAGAATAACTGGTTCTCCAATAAATAATTTCGACTGGTTGATTCAGTGGATTGAATCCAAAAGTTTATTGTATTTGCGTCTAATTTTAGCAATTGGAAAATAGTTTTCTTTTCTTTAAAATGTGTGACTTTCGTTGGAGTGTTTATTCGATTTTCCCCATTTTTTTTTCTTGCAAAGGCTAAAAATCTATATTTTTCTGTGATCTTTGTATGTTCATTTTGTTTAGTTTCTGTTAACAGAACGGAATGTGAAAATTTTCATGAGCAATTATCAAGCCACTGGCCAAAATCAGTAAATAATCCATTGGTTAAATCAGTGAAGCATTTTTACTGATCAAAACAGCGAAATACTGTCCACTGAACAAAGCTGTGAATTTTTACTGAATCTCAGTGACCGACTCCTAGATATTTGAGTCAGCAAAATTTAATTAAAAAGCATTGAAATTCTACTGGTTCAGACTAATGGAAA
The DNA here is from genome assembly GCA_011762715.2 of Neuroterus valhalla. Classification (NCBI taxonomy): domain Eukaryota; kingdom Metazoa; phylum Arthropoda; class Insecta; order Hymenoptera; family Cynipidae; genus Neuroterus; species Neuroterus valhalla. The sequence goes on along the minus strand of WSXT02029177.1, from coordinate 572 downwards.
TAACAAGTAATATGGTTTCGATATAGAATTTCACATCATAATGACGGCAGTATAGAATTTTTTTGCATATGCAAACTTTGTGACAGTTTCGTAATAAAATATATTTTTCCGTCGAATAGGGGTGTGGAAAAATTAGGAAAGTCAACGTTCAGAAGCAGAAGAGGAAAGTAAAGTATTTCAACCCCTAAACAGGGTAGCTTTTTACATTTAGGGTTCGTATTCTTGACATAATTGAGTTGACTCTGAGTGCTTTGTGCTGAAGTTCCGTAACAAACACTTACTATTTTTGCTGACATTTATTCTTACAAAATTTTTTAAAGAAGATGATATTATGCAATTGTGATTTTAATCAATCAGAAAATTATAAGAGCGTATGTGATAATTAAATCTTTGAACATAATTGTATCAAATGCTTACAAATGTTTGTGAATATCAGAACAGGTATTTTAAGTTAGGAAACCCTTTTTGCATAAATTATATTATTATTATTATTATTATTAATATTATTATTAATATTTTTATTATTATTATTATTATTATTAATATTATTATTATTATTATTATTATTATTA
>WSXT02029166.1:0-13796 GCA_011762715.2 Neuroterus valhalla | reverse complement strand
GGGGTGTTGGCACCCCTATAACTGGTCATTAAAATAATAAAGGTCACACACCTAACCCAATTCCCAAGTCTCGTGTGAGGGGGGGGGGGCATGAGGGCACATTCTCATCACGCGCTTGCCGCGCTGCTCGCTTCGCTCGCGAGTTTGAACGCCTGGCGCGAGCGTCTTCCAGATTTCGCGCTCGACGGTTACTTTACCTCGCGCTCCGCGCTCGGTTATGAATGTACCTTGCGCTACGCGCTCGGCCTTTGTACCTCCCTACAGTTGTATATAGAGCTTGGGAAACTCAGAAGCAAAATATCGACTAATTTAATTTGATGAGAGTGGAAAAACTACTTGACCTATCAAAAAGTTAATTTCACCAAATTAGTAGATATTTTTTTTGTGCATAAGCTTAGTTCATTTATATATTCCCGTACCTTGCATAGTTTGACCACAAAATTTTCGACTTTTCAAGAAAACTCGAAAGGTTGTAAAGATCATCTTGGAGGGCTCTTAAGGAGGAAAATTTGTTTACTTTAAACTTTTTTTCATATCTTGCGTTGTATTGCTAAGAATTCTCATTTTCTTTTAAATTTTCGGATTCTAAAAATGCCACAACTCTGAAAATTTTGTTTCTATCAACAAAAATCGTGAGGACAAATTGTTCCACTTATTACCTCCTACAAGAAGCCGTACATACAATTTTTGAGACTTGGAAGAAAAGTCCAAGAAGATGTTCAAAATTTTCCCCATCTTTGATTTTTCATCCGAAATAGCTGGTTAACGAACTTGATTCGTCTCTTTAGCCCCTTAAAATGGATGCCGAAGCACGATCGGAAATGATCATTCTTACGAAAGTTATCGAGTTAACAGATTATTGCTCATTATTTTTTGTGCGATCAAAATGTGACACCTCCAAAATAGTTCAAGGTAAAAGTTACCGAGAAACGAAAATTGAAACCAACCTTCTCATATCTCCTTCGGTCTTGTGAATAAAAAAATTAATACACCTTGAAAAATTTCGTGGATCCATGAATTTTATCTTTAAGGAGAAACAGAATTTTAAAGCTGTTCGGAAACTATTGTCAAGATAGATAAATGTGGTATACTTTGATGTATGTGACGTGCGCCGAAGAAAGAGGGCTTACTATTAAAAAAATCGAAATCGAGGCTTTTACACCTTCTGATCCTTTATGTGTTGCTTCTTTTATTGAAACAATCGAAAATAAATTTCAAGCGTTATTATTGTTGATAATTTAGTTTTTAGATTCAAAACAAAGTTAAAGATGTTGTGCCATATTTTCCTCATCATAGATTTTGAAGAAGGAACAAAGTTTGGCTTTAGCTCTATTTGAAGTATTGAAGTTGCAAACATCTTCAGGAGAGAACTTTCATCATGCGGTTTTGAAATCGAGAGATAAGGTTCTTATTTGTTTAATATTTGAAGATTGAAAGAATTCTTCGGAATTAATATGTTTTTTCTAAATTTATTTCTCCATAAGATGTTTTAAACAACTTTATTGATACATTCCTGAAAATGTGAAAGCTTAAAGAACATTCTTCTAAAAAAATCTTTCTTTTGCGCGGACACATTCTCATCGCGCGCATGGCGCGCGGCTCGCTTCGCCCGCAAGTTTGAGCGCGTCCGAGGCGCGCGAGTTTCGGATCACGCGCTTCGCGCTCGACGCTAGGTTCTTAATTCACCTCGCGCTGCACGCTCGGCCTTCGTACCTCCCTACAGTTGTATAAAGAGATTGTGAAACTCAAAAGCGAACTGTCGTCTACTTTGATCTGTTGAGTGTGAATGCTCTTCTGTTGAAGCTTCTCTGGCTCTAACGAATACATTATCATTGCGTCTCTCGTGCTGCGCGCTCGATCAAAGGTTGTCCTAAGAGGCAGAGAAGTTTCGTTGCCTATTTTTTTCACATGTTGTTGCATTTTGCAAATGCCACAACTCTGAACATTTTCTTCTCATCAAAAAATTTCATGAGGATAAATCGTTTCATTTTATACTTACTACAAGAAGCCGTCCTACCATTTTTGAGTCTTGGAAAAAAGCCCGAAAAAATTTTGAAAATGCTCTCCCTCTTTGATTTTTTATCCAAAGTAGCTGGTTAACGTACTCGCCTTGTTTTTTTGGTCCCTCAAAGTGGGTGCCGAAGCGCGATCGAATATGATCATTCTTTCGAAAGTTATTGAGTTCACAGATTAGTTTTCATTATTTTATGTGCGATCAAAATGGAAATTTTCGATTTTTTGAGAAAATCTGAAAAGCTGTATTGACGATTTTGTAGGGCTCCCAAGAGGGAACATTTTTTCCCTTTGACTATCTTTTCAACCTTGCTTTATTTGGCTATAAATTCCCATTTTCTTCAATGAATATGTCTTTGCAAGGTGCAAAGAAATGTCGGGAAGCAAAATTATCAATCTAAAAAAGATCAACCAATCAAGTTGAAAAATTTTTTTTATAAGATTCCTATTTTTTTATTAAAATCGTGAAAGAAATCAACTGTTGAACATTCTTTGATGAGACGTACTAGTTTTTTTATCCATGATGACGCACTTGACAGAATAAAAAATTGACATTTCTCGCTCAAACTATGGAAAAAAAAGGAGAAATATTATGAAGAGAAATTATCCACCACAAAAAGGTCTATAAAATTCGTTGAAATTATTTCCCAATAAGACGCATGTATTTCGTTTTCATAATGATAACATTTTTCAAACAGTGAGTAGTTCCATTCGCTAGCCAAGTTATGCGAGATATGACTCCCAAAGGCGAGTATTTTATTGAGAATGTGTTTCTTAAGGCCAATAGTGCCTTGACTCAATGAATTTGAAATTTTCATTCATCAAAAATTAAAACGAATTTAATCAATAATTTTATTAATTAATTAATAATTGTCATGGACAACCGTACCAGTCTAATAACAATTTCGATGGCATAAACAGATAACGGATAGAAATGCTGCATCGAGATTTTTCAGTCGCAACAACACAATTATTCAAACAGTGAGACTCCTGATGATGAGACTCTCCGGCATCTCGAATGACAAAGCGTGTCCTCGATTGGGGATGCGTGACGGGGGGAGTACATACTCCGGTATTTTGGAACTCTCATCTGAAGAATCTAGAGTGGGCTCATTTTGATAACGAGGATAAAAGGACGCATCTGCGTACCATCTATCATCGTGGATCTTCCTTCCAGCTGGACGATGTAGACTTCACTTCCGGTACTAGCAATTACTGGAAAGGGTCCATGCCATTTTGGAGAAAAACCTGCGTTAATGTCCCGAGCCTTGTCAGGCAGTATCTCGATCGTTGATGTAATTGTATTTTTTCCTGCAAAAAGACACTCGCCGATTCTCTATCTCCCTGTCTTTGCGAGTAAAGAGAGGTGAGTAGGCGTCCGATGACGCTGGGATCGTCAAAGTGTTGTAGAAAAAGCTCTATGAAGCGTTCGGAGCCGAAAGCGAGAGTGCGGTAAGTATCCCACCATCTAGGAGCCTCTCCTTTGAGGAACTGACCAGCGACGCGTGTACGAATATTCACGGGAACGTTGGTAGTCACAAAGTAGGCCACCGGGTGTTGATTCCCACTCGCGGAAGTAGGGGTTTGTTGGTAGTGGACGATTCTGCTCCTGAGCACTCTCGCGTCAGGGGTCCTTGAAGTCATCAAGATGAAACCGGCTATATTGGGTCGTTACTAGGAAAGTTCAACTATCGGGTTACAACCCTTAGGAGACAAAGGTTACCCAACGTTGGGCGCCAGGATTGTGGCGAAAAGTGAGAAATTGAAATACGAAAATTAATAATTCAGGGTAAAAAAAACATCAAGCACAATTTTATTTCTTTTCTTTCTTTTAACTCACTGGGAATGAAAGTAAAAAAAAGAAAGCACGGGAAGAATTCGGTTATAGGTGAGAGACTGATTGCATTAAGACTGGACTAAGACAGGAATGAACCCCGATGAGCCCACTATTGAAGGGGCAAGTTGGGGTCGATGTTGCGCACTTAAACGCGAGAATGGAGAAGCGTAAATCACACCTCGGCGAGGCCACTATCGAAGGGCCACGCTGATGATTTTTCTTTTCCTTTTTTCCGCTGAAAGAGGGAAAATGGAAAGGAAAGGTAAATCCCTACTCCCGGTGAGGCCACTATCAAAGGGCCACGTTGGGAGATGGATAATCGTATGCCAGAAGGGGATGGAGGGAGCCGAATCCCTCTCCCTGGTGAGGCCACTATTAAAGTGCCACGTTGGGGGTGGTTTTCCCTTTTTGTAGAATAGCCCCAAAACTGCAGAGGGGCAGATCGTTCCTCGATGAGGCCGCTTCTGAAGGGCCACGTTGAGGAGACGCTTCGCCCTCATCGTTGAGGAAGACAGAAATCCTCATAAGAGTACACGTGTCTATTGGAATATGTCTTAAGTTGAAAACTTTTTTTTTAAGCAATCAAGTAAGCTGATGGGAAAAAATTCCTCTTCTCTACACATTAGGCTGCTTCGTATTTTTTCAACATACACGGAGTGGTTACGGAATAGTGCATGATGGAGTAGACCTTCAGTTAGAGGAGGAATCGAAACCAATAGAACATCGGTAGAAGCTAAAAGAAAAAACCAACCGAGGTGCCAATCTAGGAAAGGAAAAATGACCTTCATTACTACTATAGTTAAGAATCATCATTTCTTTCACAGATTGACAGAATAACTATGCGTTATTATCCAAGGACCAGTGTAATACATCGAAATCTCTTCTACTCAGTGAATCTTTTCATGACCAACCTCTTCTTGCAGTGAAAGTGAGAACAAGCATGAAAAGAATTGCGAATGTGATTTTACTACAAAGTTTATTATTTTCCGCGATGCTGTTGTAGTGCACGGAGAGGAGTAAACTGTAACCGTTACTGCCAACCCCGTAATTGCTACGCGCGGTTCCCGAATATGAGATAAACAGTAACTGTTACTGCGCTTACATGAACCTTTGCTGCCTGCAGAGTATCTGTTCGGTGCAAGACAGTGAAACCCAACGCAGTCATAGTAACTGCCATATTAACAACCATATAACAACATTAGAAACTAATGATTACGGTCTCGACAGTAATAGTTCCTGTTTGGTTCATAACCACTACTGCACGGATTTTTTTCTTTGAAATATACATCAGTATTGCGAAATTATGTATTGATCGTATTAATAAAATAATGTACGAAACTAACCTCAAAAGCCTTCAAGTTGAAGTTGAAATTTCGAACGACGATCAGCTAATCCTCTCCTCTAATTTATGTAGTTTCTTAAGAAATGTATTAAATCGAATGGGTAATGTGCAAATTCAAAGTTCAAGAAGAAAACCATTCGATTTTAGTAGAACTAAAATCTTGTCAGCGATGAGGCATCAAATTTCGTTGCACTACTCATCAAATTTCATTGCACTACTACTACTACTGCACTCGCCGGAGAGATCCGGGTACAAGCACCAACTATTACTGTCAGGGAAGCAACAGTTACTGCAAAACGTTTTCAGGTGGCGCACAGTGACTGTTACGGTGTGGTTGGTATAGTTCCATCGCTGGTAGTAGCAGTCACGGTTTACCTTCAATCCATTTTTTATTCGTAGCTGTTACGGTAAGCGCAGTAACAGTTACGGTGTAAACAGTAACTGCTCAGCTTTACTCTTCTCTGTGTAGGCATATAAATAGGTTTAACGTGCAATTTTGGGTATACTCTGGAACGGCGTTGTTCTCACGGAGCAGCGGAAAATTTTTGAGTTGATATAAATCGATTTTTGATTGAAGAAAAATGACAAAACCAATTTCATTTGCGACTATTTTCTTTATTAGCATTACTAGGAAGGGGAAAGTGTGTTCGAAATAGGATCAAAATGGGAATCGCATGTAGTTAAATGTGATACCAGTGAAAATTATTGGATTTTATTATTTTATGTGATACGGCTTCAGCAATACAAATTAAATTATGAGCGTAATAGAATTATGTACCAAAAAAACATTGAACAAGAATATGATTCATAACCTGTTAGTTTCGTTAGGTGTATTCTTAACATTGTGTAATGTAACAAATAGAAGTGTAGCGTTGGAAAGGATTGACTCTTTTTTTGTCAAGAAGCATGACTTCGGAAAAGTTGCAGGGGGTTATTAGGAAGGAAGTATTCAAAATAGAAGATGTGCAAGTTGTCTATAGAGGGAAACGAATGTCGTGATACAATGCACGTGGAATGTTCATATTTTTAATGTAGACCAGGAACAGAGGGAAAGGAAGGTAAGATGAGATAAATGGAGCATAAGCTTAAGCACCAAGAAGTTGGTCTCATCGTGAATAACAGAGCAAACAGTATCTCAAAGCGTCTAAATTCGTATCCCCAAGGATCCATTATAAGGAAAAATCAAAAATGAGTCAAAGCTTGTAGGGATGAAAAAATAGCACAAGAAAATACGTAATTGCAAAATGGTTCTGAAGAGACAAAGAAGTATGCCGTAAGTAGATGGGTACATGCTTTAGGCAAAGTGGAAAAGAGTATAAATGACCTTTTTAAGGGATTATATAAAGATCAAGCCATTTATCATGACAACCGTGAAGAGACGATACATCAGTCATTAACTGCTAGTACTGTCAATAATGCGCTGCAACTCTTCAGAAGGCTCCTCAGTGAATAATGAAGCATACACTTTTCCATTAGGCTCTGGTGTTGATAATAATATGCGGTGGACGATTGGAATATTTCCTTGATCGTTTTCTGTTGGATTTTTATAAGTAAGGTGTTGTTCCTTAAGCGGAAAAAATTTAAGAGCATAAAGTGATGGGTGGTCATCGCTCTCTTTCAAAACAGCGTGCTTTGGACGATGAATAGAAATATTATGGTCCTTTTTTTCTTCGAGTGGAGTGAGAGTCGATTCATAAAAATGACCCTGGGTTCGTACATAAAACCTAACGTCTGTAGGGTGAACTCGTCCCTCACGTTGTATCCACGCGGGCACTGGGGGACCTTGGATAGGCATAAGACGACCGAAATACGTAGAGCCATCCTCCATTATCACAATCAGTGTTCCTTTAGGTTGCAAGCGATAGTCAACTCCTTGTGCACCTGGTTTTTTAACAAGAAATAAAGTTGAAAGAATAATTTCTACACTAGTTCGAAAACGGACATATACAACGTCAAAAATGTTCAGCTGTTTATTATCCCTCCCTCCTCTCCCTTAAGTCCCGCCTCACACGTTGACAACTGTAACGTAGCTGTTATGAGAGAAAGAAAAGTAGTATTAACAAAAAAGGGAGACTAGGAGGGGTTTCAAAATGGTATGCAATACATAAGATCGCGTTGGGTATGGGTGAAGAAGAAGGACAGAAAAACAAAAATATTGGAAAATGGGAAAGATTGAAACGGTTAAAAATATCAATGAACCACAATTCAGCAAGAAAAGAAAATAACATTTAGAGGAGGCTGCGAAGAATGAAGAGAATTGAAAGAAAAGAGAGGAGGGCGGTCACGGTAAAGTCTTAGAAGACGAGAACAAGGGAATGTAAAGGATCATATTTTCGGTTGAAAACGGGATGGAGGACATGAAAGTAGAAGTAAACGAAAAAAAATCGTGAACAGACTTGTAAAAGGAGAGAAGAACAAAGTGGCGTGATAGAGGAAGTTTGAGAAAAGTGTTTTTAGAAAGAAGTTCACGTTTCGAATGAAAGGAAAGAATAAAGGTAGGTAAGAGATAGAGCGGATAAAAGTTATGACGATCTGAGTGATGAAAGAATAAAGACGCACATTAAAAAAAATGAAGAGAAGCCTTCCCCTTCCAGTGAGACCACTACCCCTCACGCTTCTGCCTACCTCTCTCGGCACGCTCAGTCGACAGTTTTTACGAAGCTTGGAGTCTATTGTCGCCAGTGATCCTTCAGTCACCTCTTACTGCGTTTTGAAAACTTCCTTCTCACCAAAATTTACAAACATTTGTACTTCTACCAGAAAAGTTTTTACTTTTTGCAAACGCTTGGTCTTATGCTGGTAATTTTTGAGTGATTCTACTTTTTAAGCGTTAGAAATGAATGTATCTGACGTTCAGAATTATTAAATGTAAATTAATTCAGTAAGATTTCATTCAATTTTTTCCTCAATTCAATTGAATTTAGTGGAGTTTTCCTTCAATTCTGCTCATTGTCCATTGATTACAGATTTGGACAAAGTCTCTTACATTTCTGAGAATACTTCTGCATTCGCTCCAATCTTACTGAAATTTATATTGATTTTTTGTCAATTCATTCGAAATTAGAATAATGTTTCTTGGTAGGGAATTTATCTTCTTGGTTGCAAAGTTAACGACTTGTTTAGAAGTTCAAGTCTCATGTTGGAAATCTGATTATTATGTTGAGTAGGTGACGTGGACTGGGAAAAGTGAGCTTAGTTCTAAAACCCGATTTTTGGATAGAAAGAAAAGTATGAAGATACAGGTAGAAAATGAGCTGTCTACCACACAGTGGTGCCTGCATATTATAGAAAAATGGGGCATGTTAAGAAAATTTCCGAAAATCGAGACGAAAGTGGTACCTATCAGGTTTTTGGGGTCGCTGAACAAGAATATGATGTCAAAATAATCGAGAATTGATTCTATGTGCAAAATTTTTGCAATTCATCTTTTTTCGAAATATTTTTGCAAAAAAAAAAATTTTTTGTGAAACTTGCATAAGAAATCAAATTGCAACAGGTAAATGAGCAAATTTTTAAATTTGAAAAATTTCCCGATAGTTTCTACTCTTGCAGAAATAGGACATGGTAAGAAATGTGCGAGAATCGAGTATGATGTGAAAAAAATCAATGTCTGCCATCAAGTGCAAAAGTTTGCAATCAAAACATTTTTTCGCAATTTTTTACAAAAATTTTTTTTAATATAAATTGGCTAGGAAGTAAGTAATCATATTAGGTTTTTGAACCAATTTACTTATTTGCACAATTTTTCTAGAATACTTGTTTACCTTGCAAAAAAGTATAATAATTTTTAACCTTCCGTGATTTACCAATAATGGCATGAAAATCTATAAAATTTATATTCTTGATCTATTTATGCTCGCTGATCACGAGTAATAATCCTAAAAAATCCAATATTCCATTGAGTGCCAACGTTTTGGCAGTTGAAATTTTTGCAAAATCATTTTTCTTCAAATAATCATCTTTGAAGAAAATAATTTTAAAAGATAATTTAATTTATTTTGTCCCACGCGAAATTTCTGTTGAGCATTTTTTGTGTTTTGTAAAAAAAAACAGAATAATTTTTGAGTACTCGATATTCGCTCATTAATTATTTTTTCGTTACTTTTTACGGTTGCTGTTACCAAACAGCCAATCGAAATAAATAAAATACATTCATTGAAAGTAAACATTTTTCGAATGTATTTTTAAACAAACGTGGATAATAAGTAAATTTTAGAAGCTAATACACACAATACTATATAAACATACATAAACTGCATTCAGATATTATAATGAACCTGCGTATTCCGTGACTGCAATGCCGAACTATTTATTTAATTTTTAGGTTATTGGAAATATTTTCAATAGTATCACAGCATACTTGGATGGTTTCACTTCAGAAAATAAACTGCATTTGTTAAAACTTTGCAATACTGTGAAACTAATAGGTATGAATTTTTTAAAATAGCCGAAAATGAATTTTTTCAATCTTCAATCGCTCATAGCTAATAATCCTTAAGTTTTTTGTACATAACGCACCTTATATTTTTCTCTTATTTTAGAAGATATTTTTAGAAAAGATTGGTTGCAGAACTTAAAAAAAAATATGCAATAAATTGTTTTAAGAAATTGTTTATAATAATTGGCACTATAATATATTAATGAAAATTCTTAAGCAGATGTTTTTGCATAATATTCTATGAAATCGACTTTTGATGTGGAGCAGATTAATATTTATTCAATGATTTTTAAATAAGCAATATATAATTTAAGGAGATATTGATGAATAAATTATCTTCGAGCAAAAGTCGGCACCCGTTTTTAGGTTTTTCAGGTACTAAGGAATGTTATCCATCACTTTCATAAAAAATATGGATGGAATGTTGCCGTATGCTATAACTTTTCTCTAAATTTACTCTTCTTTTTTAAAGAAAACTAATTCAATTTTCATGATTCTCCTATTGATTTATTGAAAAATGAAAACATAATCGAGAATTTTCATAACAGTATGTGCAAAGTACTTACTTACTTATCAGATCTCTATCGCTGCATGTGCATAAAAATGGAACGGGGATTTCCAATTTCGTAACTTAATACCTCTATTCATCAAAATATAGTAAAGGAAAGACCGATCTAAAAACTTTTTTTTTCACATGTCCCTATCTTCCATGTACGAGGCACCACTGTGCGGCCGGACAAGAGCCAAAGTCACCCGAACTTACCAATACGGTGGCTCAGAGTTGTGGTAGTTTGAACAGTGAGCATGGAGTACTCAACTTTGAGCTTAAATAACAAGCTCAATATTCATGATAGAAATTTCGCGTTTGCATAAATCGATCGGGTACATCTTCATTTGCAAGAATGATTAAAAACCCGAAAATGGGGTTTTTGAGCTAAGCCTCTTTTTCCCATTCCACGTTACAATTGTATATAATTACAACAAAAGAGTTAACCTCTAGTACAAGTGGTTGAATTTGCAACTGAAAAGATGAATTTGCTACCTAGAAAATAGATTTTCTGCAGGAAAAGCAAAGAATTGTCAGCACGATATTCCAGTTTTTATTCTGTTCCGATTATTTATTAAAGTATTTTGTCAGCGAATTGTCTCCTCGTTGAGAATTGATTTATTTTTGTATAAATTCCAATTATTTTGTTCAGATATTTATCTATTTTTTTGAAAAAACCAACTATTCTGCTGAAATGGGATATATATTTTTATTCGATTTTTCAATTTCATTCTAAAATTTTGCGAAAAGGTCGAAATAATGACGTCTATTAGATTGCATCAGCAATTTCAGAAGGCAGAACCCGGACTAGTACCATAATTTGTTGCGATTTTGTTGCTAATTTGTTACGCTAGAATTCATTTTGTCGCTCATGCCGTTTCCGAGATACAAGTTGCCCCCTAGCCTAGTATTAGGCTACGGCAGCATCATATGCTATCTCAGGAACGAAGAGAGATATCGATGTGATCCTGGCGGCTTATTTTGTTGCTATTTTGTTGCTAATTTGTTACGCAAGAATTAATTTTTTTGCGCAAGCCGTTTTTGAGATACGCATTGCCCCCTCCCTTAATACTAAGCACGCATATTAAGTTGCGGCAGCAATTTCAAAGGGCAGGACCTGGACTCGTACCATAATTTGTCGCTATTTTGTTGCTAATTTGTTACGCAAGAATTAAATTTGTCGCTCATGCCGTGTCCGAGATACGCGTTGCCTTCCACCTCAATATTAAGCTACGACAGCATCATATGCTATCTCGGGAACGGAGAGAGATATCGATGTGATCCTGGCGGCTTATTTTGGTGCTATTTTGTTGCTTATTTGTTACGCAAGAATCAATTTTTTTTTCTTGTTGTTTCAAAGATACTCGTTGCCCCCTACCTTAATATTAGGCTACGGCAGCATCATATGCTATCTCGGGAAAGGAGAGGGATATCAATGTGATCCTGGTGGCTTATTTTGTTGCTATTTTGTTGCTTATTTGTCAAGAAAGAAATTATTTTTTTGGTCATGCCATTCCAGAGATACTCGTTGCTCCCTACCTTCCCAGCGGACACTGTTCTATAACTGTGATGTAACAGTTCTGGAATAGAAAAGAACAGTTTTTGTAACAGAATAAGAACATACTTAGACCATGGCCCGAGTACTGTCGTCCCCAAGTGGATGTAGCAGTTCTGTAACAGTGTCACAGAACCATGTTCTATCAAGGATCTGTAACAATTCCGGAACAGCGTTATATGTGGAAAAGAAAAATTCAGAATATTTCAGGAAAAATGTTACGAAAGAACCAGGTTCTGTAATAGTTTTGTAACACATACATAACAGTGTTATGACATAACTTTTTTCTGTTATCATTCTGGAACGATTTCGGAACAGCGTTATGAGTCAAAAAGTATTTTGAGATTATTTTAGGAACATAGTTATAAAGTGACATTGTGATGTAATTGTGACGTTTCACATATGTGACAGTGTTACTTTGTAACTTTGTTCTGTAACCGTTCTGTAACAACCCTGTAACCGCGTTATTTATCAAGATGTATTTTCAGAACTATCAAGGAATACGGTTGTAGAGGAGAATTGTTCTGTAATATTATCGCAACATCTATGTACCAATTTTGTAATGGAATTCGTTCTGTAATAGTTCTGGAACAGCGTCATATGTCAAAAAGTATTATTATATTAATTTAGGAACGAAGTTACATAGTAACATTGTTTTGTATTAGTGTCGTAGCATGTATCCAAAAGTTTTACAATGTCAGTTTGTTCTAAAATCGTTCCGTAACAGTTCCATAACAGTGGTACAAGAATATGCCACTGTTAAGTAATAAATATAGACAATATTATACCAAATATGGAACTCAAATATGTAACAAATATAGAACTCAAATACATAATGTGTGTGGAACTCAAATACGTAACAAATATGGAGCACTGATACATAACTATTACATCACAACAATGGAATATAGACATGTATCCTTAGAGTAATACACATATCCTTAGAGTAATAGTGTTACAGACCAATGTGACTTTTGGTTCGTTCTCGTAACTCTTATGACATTCTAGTGGCAGAACAATCCTATCACACTATTTTATTTTAGTTGCAGAACAAAACCCCTGAACTGTTACATATTCTTACAGTAACATCGTTACAGAATAATGCGATCTGCATTTTCCGTTCCCAGAACACGTGTCACATTCTAGTGACAGAAAAAATGTATCTGCCTCTTCTATATGAGTTGCAGAACGGGATTCTAGAAGTTTCACGTATTCCTACCGTAACAGCGTTACAGAACAGTGATACTTTGATGTTCCATTGTTGGACCACGTGTGACATTCTAGTAACAGATCTGTTCTATAACTATGTTCTATACTAGTTACAGAATTGAATTCAAGAACTGTTGCATACTTTTGCAGTAACAGCGTTATAGAACAGTGCGATCTTCATGTTCCGTTCTTGGAACACGTGCAACATTCCAGTGACAGAACAAATGTATCTGTATGTTCTATATGAGTAACAGAACAGGATTCTGGAAGTAACTGTTATAGAACACTATTTTAACAATGTTATGTATAAATGTTCCCTTTTTCTTATGTAACGTGTCTGCTGGGATTATTATTAGGATGTGATCCTGGTGGCCTTTTTTTCATCAATAATTAAAAAAAAAGGTTATTTTTAACACACGGTTCACTTATTATAAGCAATACAGAATACATCACTGCATTGCATTTAGGTAAGGGGCAACAAGTATCTCTGAAACGGCATGACCAAAAAAATTAAATCTTCCGTAACAAATAAACAACGAAATAGCAACAAAATAAGCCGCCAGGATCATATCGATATCTCTCTCCTTTCCCGAGATAGCATATGATGCTGCCGTAGCCTAATATGAAGGTAGGGGGCAACGAGTATCTCTGAAACAACATGACAAAAAAAATCAATTTGTGCGCAAAAAATAGGCAACAAAATAGCAACAAAATAAACCGCCAGGACCACATCAATATCTCTGTCCGTACCAGAGATAGCATATGATGCTGCCGTAGCTTAATATTGAGGTAGGGGGCAACGAGTATTTCTGGAATGGCATGACCAAAAAAATTAATTCCTGCGTAACAAATCAG
>WSXT02029155.1:0-13796 GCA_011762715.2 Neuroterus valhalla | reverse complement strand
TAACCTCAGGGGCCTTCCCTCTATCCGCAACCTGGGGACGCGCTACGTAGTGGTGATAGGTACCCACCAAGTAGAACCGAGGTCTATGTAGAGGTCTAAACCCCCACTTCCAGTGAAATATGCGCATAGGTTCTTTCAGCATCTGGAGCCTAAATTTTAAAAGTCCGAATTGGAACCATTTTACAATTTTTTTCTTATACTTTCTTTCTTTCATTCTTATTTAGTTTTTCTCCGAAAGTACGAGTTTGCATACTTCAGTTTTTTAATGATTTATATGATTTAGGGCGCCTCGAATTTCAAAATTTTCGAAAATAATATTGGTATTTTTATTTTGTTGAATCGTAAATAATATGTTCAGGATCTAAATTTAGTAGAGAAGATTAGCGATTCATTAGGATGCTATAAATTCATACTGCCAGGATATAGTGTAAAGCTTCATTTTTCATTATTTTTATTTCTGCTAAAATGAGTAGACTTTAATATAATAATAACAAAATCACGTTTAGTTTAAGGCTCCGAGATCGCAATAAAAATATGCATTTTGAATTTCAGCCAAGTCGATTAATATTTACTTCTTCCGCACACCACCGAGTACTGAAACCTTCTTTTAAGCCCAATAACGATTTTGATGTAGACTTGAGATTCCCGAAATGTTCAAAACAGTAGTCTATGAAGAATAAAATTTTCACTTATTATTATTGATTTGGACTTTTACTCTGCACTTATTTGTTACGTGTGGTTGCAAACGATTTTTTAATTTGAAAAATGAGAGAAAACACACTGCCAATTCTAATTGTACTTATTATTAATACCAGAATGCTATAATTCAATGTGACATCTTTTATTACAGATTCTTGATACGGCAGTCATTTCTAAGAGAGATGGCCCTGCATCACCAGACCCAAGCAACAGGAGAATGAAGTTTCCGTTGAAGACGTATTACGGTTTGAATAGGTCTCGTAACGGTTCTGGTCATTCCAATGAGTCGGAAAGGAAATATCTTCTATTTTCAAAAGGTTCATTGAATCCTTGTTTCTTGGCCACTCTTGATTACAAAGCAGTTGCCTATCAAACATTATTCTTAGCTTTGTGATAGAAGACTTAAGAGTCGGAGAAATTCAAGATTCCAGATCAACAATCGACATCTTTGTCATATCCCTAGCCAAGAAATCCGTTACTGAATATTGATGATCGATCCTTGATGTGGAGTCGGTCGGTTTCTTGAAGAAGAAGGTCGAATCGCGAAGATTTGTGTTCGCTTCCAAGGAAATGAATGAGCTCTTGAGCCTCAGACGGTGCTGTGAACTCTGGAGATTCCATCCAAAATGAAATAGGAACAGTGTACGTAGAATATAATCCAATAAAATACAGTGTGAAACAGAGAGGAAGATGGAGAGAGAGAGAGAGAATGTGTGAAAATGTGTACTTGTAAAATAAAAGAGATAGACTGGATCGACTGACTTCCGGATGATAGAATATAAAAGAGACTTTTTAACGTGATTAAGTATTCCAAACGCAACGAGTGTCGTTTGTAATGCGTTCTTTGCCTGTGACTTTGTCGATAATTCGCTTTACCAACCGATGATCTCATTAGTATTAATTTCTTAGGCGATTGTACACTATCTAGATTTTAGTATATACAAATATATTGTTAAAAGTCGACAAATCTCAATCGTTGACGCTTCTAAACTTTGAGATAATAAGAGGGAAGCAATAAAAAAATCTTACGCTTACATGCATGAGCCTTTTAATATCTATCCTCAACATTACGTCTTTTTCTGATAAAATTGAGAAAGCTACTCTTAAATGAATCGAATGTTCAATAGATATATACACAAGAGTTTGTATGAAAAGATGCATGGATGTGGAAGAAGCAAGAGATGTATGCCAGAATAGGGATGTTTGGAGAGCAATTGTATGTAAGAAAAAGTGTGAAGCCTGAAACGAACGATTTCGGATCCTAATTGGCCCGTGTAAGGATATCGTTTAGTAGATTATTTTGATGGCTCCGCGAAACTCTTTTTACGGGGTGTTTGCTAGAGAGGTCAGGAAGCGACCCGTAATCGGTCGATGTTGCACAGGACGAGTGTGTCGTTTGAAAACAGAAACAGGCTTGGACTGACTTTTGCTGTGTATGGTTTTTATCAGGTCTTACCTCTCATATTGGCAAAGTAACCTCGTGTATATTCATTTTTCTTAATAATTAAATTAAAACTTCTGTTTACTACAAATTCCGCATCTCAAGCGAAGATTTTGGATTCAAAACTAAGATTAAAGATGAAATCATGTTTTTTCTATTCGCAATAACCACGCAATGAATTCCCATGTCAATTCCACTTTCAAATCTTTCCATATCAATTCTCTATTTTCCAGTAGTGCAGCGAGGCTTGGACCAAACGAGTTACGCTTACCACGAAAGGAATCTGCATTAATGGTATAATAATAACAAAAACATCGGGCAGATTACCTTCACGGTTTTGCTGGCACATAGGCACTCTCTCGCCGAAATTTTCCACGACTGTTCTGCATAAATATAGCTGAATTTCATTCATGCAGCGTTCAATCCCCTCCTTCAATGCACGGGTGTCGACCTTTGACTTCAAATAACTCCATAGGAAGTAATCCGAGTGTTTTAAGTCACATGATCTAGGGGGTTGATTTTGATCCCCGAAGGGAGAGAGTACATACAATTCAGCAAAATTTATGCAAAATGTTCATGGGAAATTTCGGAAAAAGAGTGCGTATGTGCAAAGCCATGGAGGTCTTCTGCCTAATGTGCCCAATTAAGGGATACCCTTTACGATGATTTATTAAATCGACAGAAATAGAACTGCAAGGTTAATTGTTACGAATAAAGAAAAAAGTGAGCATGCTTCAGAGAAGAATAGTAGGCATACTGCAGAGAAAAATGGTAGGAGCTGATTGTTAATTCAACTGTACCTAATTCAATAGAAGGTTTTATTCTTCGAGAGATTCTGCACAACCCTATTTGGAACATTGGAGAAAATTCTGCTATAAATTCGATTTCATTTTGTTTCATTTAAAGAATAGATAATAATATTTACTGCACATCTTGTCGATTTCTTCCGTGGTCAAACACACCCTCAAATTTGAAAAAATTATCTTTAATAAATCCTTCTTCCCCATTATTATCAAAAACGACGAAAGAAACAAGAAAGTTGGGATAAACGTTTCCTCCTCTATTAAAATTCTTACAAAAGTATCTTCTGCTCTTTCGTAATAATTCGCATCATTTATGAGAAAAATATCGAAGAAAATTTGTTGGCTTCAAAAGGTCGAGCCCGCATTAGGCTTGTAGGATGCTTTCCCTTTACAAAAAGAAATAGTATATAAAGAACATACGGGAAAAATAAGAAAGAAAGAGAATTTTCATAGAATCGTCTTTCTTTTTTCATCAAATTTTAAAAACATGAATGAAGATTCCCAAGATAACCAACCTTTTTGTCCTGTCAAATATTTTTTTGAAGATCTTGCTGATATGAAAGGGCATCCTGTCAAATTCATCTAGGGTAATCCGTTTTTGAGGTTATGGAAATTTTCTTCCGAATATTTTTTTCTTATACCCTCGCATAAACAATACACTGTGTTGGAAAAGAGAAAGAAGTATTCTTCGTATTACTTGTCCAATGTTCTTGACTTTTTTCAATGTCTTGAAGCAAAATTTAAATGAAAACCTTTTATAATAACTATAAATTACGATTTTTCAACGACCATGTACAGGTCATGCACTAATATTTTTATATGGCAAAATTTGAGCAGATTGAATTTCCAAACGTCTCTAAAACGTTTGAAACATATTCATTAAACGTTTATCTGACGTCTGAAAAACCTTTGTCAAACGTTTGAGAAACGTTGAAAAAACGTTTTGAGAAGGTTCGAAGGACGTTTGATAAAAAAATATCAAATTTTTTGGTAGCTTTTAGTACTTTCAATGGTACTTAGACCATTCCCTAATTTCTAATTATAACTTTCCGGTGTCTTAACTTATAAACATATGTCTGAAAGTCGTATAATTATATAGTTATTACCATAGTTTCTTGCCATTTGCGAGAAAGACCACGTCATCTGTTGGATAAATTCATTCATCAAACGTTTACAAAACGTTTGGAATACGGTCCTAATTTTGATCGTTCAAAACTTCACTTCTCAAACTTCATTTGAACGTTTACCAAATTTCTTTTGAACGTTTCCTAAATCTTTTGAAAACGTTCAAATGCGTGTTGAATTTTTCGTCATCTAAAATTTTATTGTTCAAACGTATTTGAAAATGTTTTCTTTACTTGAGTCTCGAAAATCAGCGGAAGTATTCAACGTTTTCAGAACATTCCCAAAAAGTTTTTTTTACCAAAAATTTCAGACGTTTTTGGTTTGCCAGAAAACGTTTCAAAAAAGGTTGCGAAACATTTTTGTGTTATTCGGGAAATATTTTAATAAAACATTCATCAAACAACCACCTCAGGGTCCTCCTGGGAACGACTGCCATTCAAAAAAATGGCACAAGCTCTCCGTAGAATCGCGTTGAACTACATTTATGGCCACATCTTATGGTCGTGGAATGAGTGATTACATAGCACAATGGAGTCACAATAGGGAGCCGGCGAAAACCTCATGTGGAACACGTAGCGACCCAAGGATGAGCGCTCTGAGCATCCATCTGGGAAGTACCTCAGCATATTCCTGGCACACAGTTTCCGTTTGTTGAGGAGTACGATGTCAGTTTCCGTGTATTTCCCTGTCTTTATGTTTTTTCAGAAAATTGTTGCCCTTCGTTTTATTTACCTGTGCTTTTAAAAGGGAGAAATCTTGATGAAGTAATACATTGTCCTTACTTCTGAAGTTGAATTCTGGGCCGAGGGTCTCAGCTGTCTGCTCCTCGGCTTCGGAAAGGATCGCCTCTTCCCTACTCATTTTGAGATCACTGACCATTGCCATGAGAGGATCTTTACCGTTCGCAAAGATATGAGCATTATTTAGGATAACCCGGTTGTAGATGCAATAGAGATTAAGAATTCCGCGTCCGCCTTTACAGTGTGCGATGTATGAACACGGAACGAAGAGTTGATATGCAAGCTATTCTTCATATGCAAAAAGAGAGTAAAAAGAAATAACGCGCCGGAAAAGTGGAATGAACCAAAAAAGGTAAAAACGGAGAGAAGGACGCCGGAGAGAAATTGCGAGGGAGGAGAGATGTTCGTGAAGATAGAAGCGCTTATAATTGGTTCTAGGGAGGAAACATGGGGAATGTTAGAGAAATTTAGAGTGGAGATTTAGGGAAGATTTAATGAGGCAGAAAAGCAAGGGAAAAAGTTAAAAAGGAGGAAGCAGGAGATAAAGATAAGTTTTGGAGCAAACTGGAAGAGATAAAGAAAACGCAGCAAGGGACTGAAGGAAAATTGAGAACAGAAATAAATGCATTCGAGGAAAGAACGAACAGAATGTAAAGAAAAGAGACAGATGCAGGGGTAGCGAAAAAGTGGAGGAAAGTGAGGCATGTAGGAATGCTGTAGATGAAAGGTACGAGTTAGACTGGAGACGGTTGAAAGAAGAATAGAAGGGAAAAAGAGAAGGCAAAGAAAGAAAAACATAATAGTTGGGAAAAGGAAAGTAGACAAGGGAAATGGAGAGAAAGAAATTAATAACCTAATAAAATTTATTGGTGCACAAGTTCCTCTGGCAGAGTATAAGAAATTAGAAGGGAAGGAGGACGGGAATAAATGCATGTTTCTAGTAAAAGCAGGTAGCGAAGAGGAGTGGTTTGAGATTTCGGGAAGAAGTTGTTGAGGGGAAGAAAAGAAAGAATGGAAGAAGATTTGACGGGGTTGGAGAGGAAAAGAAAGTGGCTCATCAGGCAGAAGGCGTGGGATGAGAAGAAAAAGTGGGTCATCATAATGATGAGCGAAACGTGGGTAGATGAGAAGGAGTGGAAATCATTGCAAAGAATATTACCGAAAGGATGTGTGTGGGAGATGATGTCAGCGAAAAAGATCAGGTTGAAGGGTGAGGAATGAGTGACATGCTGTCAGAAGTAAAAGAGGAAATAGCGGTTGAGAAGGATGGTAATACGAAAGAAAATGACGGGAAAATGGTAAGGAGAATTAAAGTAGGCAAGAAAAGTGTGACAGTGATATACGTAAAGAGGAGAAGGGGTAAAAAGGAAGGATGGAGCGTGTGATAAAGAAATGTACAGAGGATAAAGAGGAGGGGTTGGTGCTAATAGGGGAGGACCTAAATGCTTCAACTGGGGAAGAAAGAGGAGATTTGAAGGACAAAGATATGGAAATCTTCATGAGAAATTCAAAACACGGAGAGGTGGATACGGAGGGTAAGAGGCTTTTTAACCTGTTGAGGAACATTGGATGGCTTATTTGTAACTGAAATACTAAGGGAGATACTAGGAAGACAAGTGGAAGGGGAGGGAGTATACCACATAACCATACGGGCTTCAGGAAAGGTATGGGAACCATAGATAACATATATGTGCTCAATTACTTTTTAATAGAAACTTGGGCTGGGAGAGAGGGAAACTTGTTGCACTGTTTGTGTATTTCTGAGCAGCTTTTGATTTGTTGAACAAAAGAGTCCTTTGGAAGGCCTTGAAAGAAAGAGGAATAGATGACGGTTTGAAAGAAAGGATAAAGAGATATTTATGGAGACAGAGATAAGGGTGAAGATAGGAGAAAAGAAAGGAGATTAATTCTGGACAGGATGGGGACTTTGTCAAGGGTGTCCGTTGAATCCTCTACTGTTTAGCGTCCTAATGGTAGACTTAGAGTAGAAACCGAATAGGAAAGGAAAAGGGCGAAGAGACTGTGAATTATGTGAGAGAAACGAACCTGAGTGTAAATGTGAGTAAGATCAAGATAATGCGTTTCAGAAATAGAAGATGTAGGTTAGAGTATGAATGGAAAATAAATAACTTTGTGGTAGAGTGAGTGGAGGAGTTTTTCCACCTAGGTCTATGGATTGAAGCAGGAAGAGGAGGTGCATTGCAGGTGAAGGAGTGAATGGAATGTGCGAGAATAGCAATGGGACAAGTCTGGGAAATAGGGAAAAGAAGGTTCAAGGACGACTAGAGGATGGGGGTGTGGAATTTCGATGTGCTTGTATGGTCGGTGTTAAGTTCCGGAGTTGAAACATGGGATTGGAAGGAATACAAGAGTATGAAAGGACTGCAAAAGAGACTTCCAAGATGGGTCATGAAGCTGAGCTGGAGGTGTCCAGGTTATATGCTGAGGGAGGAAATAGAAAAAGAGAAAATGTTGATCAGGCAACTAAAAAAATCTTGGAGTTTCTCATTTTCGATCATATTTTTGAATTTTGAAAATGCCACAATTCTGACAGTTTTGTTTTCATAAAAAAAAAAAAAAATCATAATGATAAATTTTGCATTTCTTACCTACTACAAGAAATCGTTCTTGAGGAGGGAGACTCGTTTAGGGGGTCGAAAAAATTTATTTTCTGAAAAGAGTCTCAATCATTAGAATACATATCAAAAAATAAGCCCACAGAGTTTCATATCAAAATCCGAAATATTTCCGAAGTTGCAGCCTCTGACTCGCCACGCGTAGACTAGGCAGATAAGCGCGCAGATAAGCGCTGGGGATTATGCGGCGTTCTCATTATGGCTTTGGCTATTTCGAAGAGGCTGAAGGAATTCTGTAAGGACCGGGGATAACTAATTAGCCTGCACAATCAGAGAGTTTCGGAAATGCCTGCTTTTTTGTTGAAGAACATCGAAGGTGATTTTCTCGATACATTATTTTTCAAAACGGCGGGCATGATGATAACAATATTTCTTGACGGATTTCTACGAACCAGGACTTTTTCGAAAGCTTATCAATTAGAATTAGAATTTCTTTGGTGCATGTATTTTAGAACAAAATTACGACTGCTACCACGCCCGTAGTGGAAGTCTTCCGGTGGCGCAGCGCCCTAAACAACCTTGCTTTTGGACCATATAATATAATTATTTAAAAGTGAAAAAAATGTTTGTCAGTATGTATCTTCTAGTTTGTACCTGTGAGGTTACTTTATCGATTTTTGTAATATATCGATATACACGGCAGTTTTTGTTCGTCCTCCCTTTAGGTGTCCTAGACGAGTCTCCCCCCTCCAAATTTTCTAGTCTTGGAAAGAAAGTCTGTTTCTGAAAAAAATAGTTGGGTAACGAACTCATCATTTCTTGCCGGTTTCAAAAAAGTGTGACCAATCACAATCCAATATGATTATTCTTCCAAAAGTTATCGAGTATACAGATTACAGACAGACATACAGGTAGACAGATGGACACCTCCGTACACGGAGAAAACTGATATGGTTGCAACAACTAAAATTATCAAGTTGCGAGCAATATGGTTGCATTTTCTACAAGTCTTGTGGGGACATCTTTTATTTAGGTTCTCACATCCAAATGATATAGTGTAGTTCGAGAGTACTTGCGCGTTGGGATACGGAAGTGTTTAACCAGTCTGAGATATTAAGACTGATACAAGTTTCGAAGGTATGAATTCGAGATTTGAGTAAAAGTTCTATCATCTCGAGAACATCAACGAGGAAGAGAATATTAATGAGAACGTAACTAGCAGACGAATTTGAAGTGTTTATACATCCAAAGTGAAAAAACTTGATATTGCAACTACATTTTCGAAACATTGGCGATAAATTCTGAATTCAAAGTCGCAGAATTTCTTTTTTTGTCTCATATATAAAAACTTATTAAACATCAATACTGAGATTTTTTTCCTCAACCACAGCCTAGTAAAAATATGTTTTAATGCGTAGTTGTAGCATAGCGACCACGCAGTGTAGTTGTAGCAACCACAGCGCATAGCTGCGGCAGCTGAATAGTGTCGTTGTGGTAACCACAGTACATACTTGCAGCAGCCACACAGTGTAGTTCTTACAACTAGACTCTCACACAAAGAGCTGTGTAGTTGTGGGAACCACAGTTATAGTTGGACCATATTTTACTATTCTTTGTGGTTGTAGCAACCATATTTATGGATTCTACAACCATATAGTGTTCTCCGTGTAAAAATCGTTTTTACTGACTCACGGGGTTTCAAAACGTGGAGATTTTATTGAATCCGCGAATGTCAATTTTTGCATAAAACCAATACCTTCTCATTCAGAATGAGAATGTGAAAATTGAATAAATAATAATAATAGTAATATGTTATATAAATTGTAAGCTTCCAAAACGAATAACATCTCAGAAAGTATATTTCAAACGCAACGACAGCATAATCCTAGTATACAACTGCAGAGAGCAGGACAGCGACCTCCCACGCACAAGTTTTACTGTGATGCGAGAGAGGGTGGGTGGGCGCGAAGGAGGGATGGATACATAAAAACGAGAGGATCGCAAAGGATCCTCATTCCTAAAAGAGTTAGGTTTCGAAGCTAACTCATGCATTTCAATGCGCAACGTTGTCACAAAAAATCCACCTCCAATGGTTATAATTCGAGTCCCTAATCATCAAAAAACCGTTGAGTTCTTAAAAACTGAAGTTCTAGCTTTCGTCCGTGCAAGCGTAGAGCCCTGTAAAATACCAGATAAGTTCCAACAATGCTTTCATTGCCAATTGTTCGATTATATATTGAACAATTGTCACGCAAGGAGAGAACTAACATGGTTGCAACAACTAAAATTATGAAGTTACGAGCAATATGGTTGCATTTTCTACAAGTCTTGTTGGGACATCTTTCATTTAAGTTCTCAGATCCAAACGATATAGTTGCCACAACCACAAGCTTGTGGTTTTATGTTGTAGCTCCAACAACCACGCCTTTTGTAGCGCAACCATATTCAATTTGTGCCGCTTCTCTTGCGTAAAGTTGGAGCAACTCATGATATGGTTTTTACAACTATAATCTCTTAGCTACAGGCTTGTGGTTGCCACAACCACAGTGCGTGGATGTCTCACAAGCACAGTGTTTGCATCTCAACTATTTATGATTGGTTGCGCACAGTTGCGTTGATTGCCGCGCGCAAAGCACGTTACGTAGCGTAGGGGCATCCATCAAGCACCCGACGCCATCATATTGTTGTTTGTGTACTTCGAGAGTTCTAGTGCAGGTGAAAATTCAGTGCAGGCCAAAAGAGAGTGCTAGTAGTGTCAAAATACTGATAAATTAGAACATATTAAAATGGAGAATCAAGGAGGAATGTACGCAAAATCAAACGGGCTTCATGATCTTCTGTCGATTTTTGAAGGTACGTGAATAAGGTTTTAGGCATTTATGAAAATCAAGCATGAATGCGGATAGTTTGACAGGTTATAGTTATTGGTTCATTCAATTGGTATATCCTGTCTTTTGTCGACATTTCTACACAATTAACCGTGGGTATTGGGTGCTCCTCTCAAAATTTCAATATTATCATATTATGTTTTCATTAGGATAGTTAAACGTGAGTTGTATTACGTTTTGTTATGATGGCGTCATAAGTTGAACGGCGCCTTTTCCACAACTATCTCTGTTTGTCACTATCTCTTATCTCTCTCCTTTGCACTCATTTATTCATTCTATCTCATTCTCTTACAAATACGATATTTTTATCTCCGTTTCTCTTATGTCGATGTATTCGACAACTAAACAGAGGTTTCCAATATCCAAAGTGGCTTTATTTGTTAATCTGCGCCTTCCCTATCTGTATTTTCACTTTCTCGGTTCATTCAATTGGTATATTCTTTCTTTTGTCGACATTTCTACTTAATTAACTGTGAGCACAGAATTTGCGTTGTTATGAAATTTCAATAAGAAGACGAGATTCCTCAGTTCCGGTACATTGAAAATTTTTTTCGAAACGAGAATAGTGAAATTTGCTTTGTTTGTAAGCGTTTGACAACAAATGGATTTGACAATCAATTCCATGCATATGAATTAGCGTGGCCGTCACAAATAGAATGCGTGCTGTTGACAAATCTTGTTACTCCATTTCCTGCCATTCTCCATCAGATGTGATGTGGTTCCTTCTTAGCAACGGTGAAACATAAGATTTTAAAATTGATCCATTTGCACGTTTCGAAA
The DNA here is from genome assembly GCA_011762715.2 of Neuroterus valhalla. Taxonomy (NCBI): domain Eukaryota; kingdom Metazoa; phylum Arthropoda; class Insecta; order Hymenoptera; family Cynipidae; genus Neuroterus; species Neuroterus valhalla. Next base: position 2,744 of record WSXT02029155.1, on the reverse strand, counting down.
CGTTTTATACAAGTGTGATCTTTTTAATTTTAGTTTAGGAATTTGGTTTGAGGCGAACACAAATGTGTTGATTGTAAATGTATTTATATAATTGGAGCGAAATTTGTAAATAGTAAATAGTGAATGGAAGAATATTTGTAACCGAATCAGGCACGTTCTGAATTCAAAGACGCAGAATTTCTTTTTTTGTCTTATAAATAAAAACTTATTAACCATCGATGCTGAGATTTTTTTCCTCAACCACAGCTAGTAAAAATATGGTTTTTTGCGTAGTTGTAGCAACCATACGATAGAAGCGAGAACTTAAGCTGTGTGGTTGTAACAACCACAGTATATAGCTGCGGCAACTAATTAGTGTGGTTGTGACAACCGCAGTGCACAGCTGAGGCAATCACGAAGTGTGGTTGTGGCAACCACAGTGTATGGTTGAAGCAACACATATTGTGGTTGTGGTACCCACAGTACATGCTTGCATCAGCTACACAGTGCAGTTCTCACAACCAGACTCTCACACAAACATCTGTATAGTTGTGGGAACCACAGTTATAGTTGGATCATATTTTGTGTCAAGTGCGGGAAAGCACACAAATCTTCGGTGTGCGAAAAAACCACAAAAGTACCAGCCAACTGTGCTAATTGTGGTGGCAAACACACTGCCAAAATTTCAAAGGTTACCCCGAGAACATACAACGACGATGACGAAGACTGTTACCAGCATCACACCAGACGCAACTATTAATCCAACACATAACCGTATGTCCTACAGCAAATCCGTTAATGCTTCCGAACCCAAGGTAAAAACAATGATTATAACCCACAAACAACCTGCCTGATAAAAGAATCACCATTTAGCCATGGCCTGCGCCACCAACAGCAAATATTCAGTCTTGTGTCAATACTGCCAGGAACGCACAAGCGAACGTGGCTTCACTGATCAATGAAGCTCTTTTCCATCTCGATAAGTATTATGTTTGGTACACTCACACTCTTCGTAACCATCGACCACACTTTCCAGATAATTAAACAGATACTTAACTTTCAATAGAAAATGGACAGTTCATATACTAATCATCTTCTTAGAATAATTTTTTGGAATGCTTGCGACACCTCCAGGAAAAAACATGAGCTATCCAGTTTCCTTTATCAAAACGATATTACAATTTATTTCTTGAGTGAAACCCTCATAAATAATTCACAATAAAAAATCAGGGGCTATAGAATTCATGGTGAGCACACTAGCAGAGGAACAGCTATCCTAAATACATGACACTGCCAAGAGTTTTACGAAAGATCAGCCAAATCAAATCATGCTCATATCTCATCCCTTGGTGACTATAATTTCGATCCTCCTCAAATAATGACATCTCATCACCGCTCATTTTCTTGATCTCCATTTACGCAATAATCAATTAGCCTCCGCTCGTCTCTCATCGTGCAATGATGCCCAGATGGGCATACGCACAAAAACACCTCCTTTCCGATCCTTCCAGCTTCCCGCATGCATGGGAGACTAATTTCCTGCTCGTGGCCGTCCTCGCGGCCTCACTGAGCATCACTGGAGGAGGCGATGGCAGGGCACTCACCCATCCCCTTCTTTTTTCTCTTTTTCAGGATCTTAATTCTCGCGGAAGGGGCCTAATAGTCCTGTCTTTTTAGATTGAACGTAGAGTGGTCTTAAACTCGAGTCACCCCAGAGATCACGAGAAAAGCAACTATTTATGGTATTGGAAATGGAAGTTTTCTTAGAGGGATACGTTTTGTAATTGCTGAAAATCAATTTGAGAATATTATTTCATTAAAATAAATTAATATTAAAGGATACGCAAGTAGCACGCCCATCCCGTTTTCCACGGTCACTTGCTTTACCGGGGAAACCAACCGAGAGTAGTCTTCAAGTTAATCAAGGATTAATTCAATTTGGAAATAATACTATAAAAAAAAAGCTTATCGAACTACTTTGGTAAATAACTCAAATACTCCAATATTAGTGAAGTTTTCCTAGAATTTAATCATTCACTGCATATAAGATATAATTTGGCGCTAGTGAGAAAAGCTTACCTCTGTCACCTATTAAATGCAGGGGTAGCCGATGGTCTGGGAACCAATGAATAATTGCAGGGGCGCACAGAAGCTGAAGGGGGCCCGGGGCAAAATATTGTAATTATGTGGGGCCCTTGTTTTAAAATTCGCATATTAATGCATTAATGGCTTCAGCGGGGCCCCCCTGGGCGCAGGGCCCGGGGCAAATCGACCCACTTGCCCCTCTCTCTGTGCGCCTCTGAATAATTGACAGGCGGTAGGTGCGAGAAGTAATTACGACCCATTGTCGTGAGGTCTAGTGGCCCGCGTCTATCCGCGCCTCAAGGTGCGAGTACAGGTAGAAAAGGACCTTGGAGTCCAGAAGTATAATAGATATCAGGATTCTTGGGATATAAAAGAATTTCATGAGAATTGTTTAAAAAGGGCAGAATGATAAGAATAATACATTTATACAACGTTGAATATAACGAAATATATTTTAATTACAGAGTTTCTTTTTTATCAGTATGCAAATTTGTTAGAAATAGCAATAGAAACAGTTATATATTCTTTTCATGTGAAAATAAGAGATTCCTTACTCTCCTCTCCCGCGTTGGAAATTAATTAATATAATAAAATTGATTATATCATGTTTTTAAAACGGAAGAACCTTACAATATATATATATATATATATATATATATATATATATATATATTAAAGAT
>WSXT02029133.1:0-13797 GCA_011762715.2 Neuroterus valhalla | reverse complement strand
AGGCAATGAGAATCGAAGAAAATCGAAGAAAATTCGGTTTGTTTCTGCCTAAAACTGTTCAAATCGTTAATTTGTTTTTAATTATTGTTAAAAAATGAAATATATTATTTCAGATGACAAAAATACATCAAGGTGTATCACAGGCAATGAGATTCAAAGACAATCGAAGAAAATTCGGTTTTTTCTGCCTAAAACTGTTCAAATCATGCATTCGTTTATAATAATCGTCAACAAATTTAACAAATAATATCGTATACCTTATTTTCTAGATTAGATTTCACCTCATTGCTTCAAACACTAAAATGAATTTTCACACAGAATTAGAGACAAAAATGTTAAAAATCCACATTTTTTCCGGTATTTGCAGCTCCATAAAAATCTAAACAACCAAAAATGTAAAAATTGGCCTCGTCAGATTTCTTCAGAACTCAATACTGAAAAAACAAAAATTGAAAGTAAATGAAGAATTGTGACCTTCAGGTTATTATAAACATCGGTTTTTTCTTTCGGCCGAGTGTGTGACGTCAGAACTTAAAATTGAGATCTGAAATCATGACGTCACAACTTTACCTGACAGGTAATATGCCGGCAATAACAGGGTCACATTACCTCTAATACAGGCACTTTAGAGAAAATTATTAAAAAATAAAATTATTATTTTTTAGGAATAGGGTTCAATACCCACATAATGGGATAGAGTAGAAATTTTTTGGAAGGAAGAAAAAATCATGCACGTTGACATGTTATAAATTCAGGACGAGTGTCAATTATAAGTTGATGACATCTTTATCCAGTGTAATGTTGTCGTGGACAATAGTTTTCGTTAATTATGGATAGAAATTTGAAGCAACCACAATAAAAATGAAATTACATGGATCAAAAATAGTGATACTTATGCTGTAGTTTTGGGCCTAAACATAAGAAATTGTTTCCCTCCCATTTTCTACTATAATACATTCAGGGTCGGTTCAAAGCTCTACAGGGCCCGGGACTAAAATAAATATGGGACCCACGTAAGGGCAAAAAATGTGATCATTTTTTGAATATAAATAAAAAATATATTATAAGTATTTTTAAAATATATTCTCGCAAATTTTTTTCTTTGGTACTTATACATCAAAAACTGCAAATTATTATACAATTAGAAATATTTTTTCCTTGATTTTGTTCTGGTAATAATATATTTTTTTTATTCGAAGAGTTCGTGGGGCCCTCCCCATTTCGGGGCCCAGGGCTACAGTCCCTGCTTGCCCCTCCGTTAATTCGACCCTAAATGCATTGGCGATACGATTTGGTAATGGAGCATAGAAAAATACATAGGAAATTCAAACATTTTGTAATGCTGCTTCTGCCTCTTCAATTTCATGCTTACAAATGGCGAATGACGATCGCATGATCCACTAAACTCACGTGACAGTGTTTTGCATTCGGGGTGTAACTACATCATTTTAAAATTTTCATTGGCAAATCGACAGATTCGAATGACTGAATCCCCTCAACTGCCCAATGGGTCGTTCGGAGACTTTCTGAATTACATGTCGCCACAAGATCTCTCTAATTTGCCCGATTTTTGATAAATCGCCCAATCTGACAACCCTGGTGTAAACTCGCAAATTAGGGGAGGCTTTGTGACGCGTAACGCAATGATGGTGAAGAATGTCAGGGGAAGTGCGAGCTTCCACTTCTCTAACTCTCTTTCATTTCTTTCCTTGCTCTTCTTCTCTTTTGCTCGTTTTTGTAGAAATTCGATGTTGTTGGGCTAGTAGAAACAAGGGTAGAAGGCAAGGACTGGGGTAGAATAGAACCGAGGCTACCAAGGGGGTTCAGGTGGCGGCTCCAAAAGGCGGTCAGATTGAAGAAGAAAGGTAGGGCTAGTAGAGAAATGTTAACTGGAATCGAAGAGGGTTTTGAAGAAGAAATTCATGATGCAGGAGGGACAGGACGCTCAAATGAGGGCTGTAAAGAAGGGGGGGGGGGACGTGCAAGTTTGTGATCCTGTAGAGGGGAAATAGAAAGGATTAAAGTAATACGGGAAGATCTTATAAGTGACAGAGAGGAAGGAATAGTAGTACCAGGAGAGAGGAATTTCAATGCTGGAATTGGGAGGGATGGAAATTTCTACAGGGATGGAGAAAGTTTTGGAAGGAGGTCGAAGGACAAGGTTATGGAAATAGGGAGGGGAAGATTTTGAAAGACTGGATGGTATATGAAGGGTAAGCGGTCGCGAATGGTAGAATGACAGGGGACGAGGGGGAAAGATACACATGTGTTAGTCAAGTGGGGGCATCGGTGATAGACCATATGGTCATGAATGTGCGAGGATAGGAGGAGACGGAGAGATTAGCATTAGAAGGGAGGATAGAATCGGACCAGAAGTCATCAATCTTGTAGAGAGGCATGTGGCGAAAGGCAAAGAAGAGAAGGAGTTTTAAGGGAAGAGAGTGAGTTAGGGACGAGAAAGGCTATAAGGAAATACCAAGATAGCAGTTAAAAGGAGCAAGGTTTAAAGGGAAGTCGGTGGGAGAGATATAGAGGGATCTGAAAGTGAAGGTGAAAGGGTGTGTGCAAAAGAAAAGGTTTAGAAAGAAGAAGAAAGGAATGATGAAACCTTGGTGAGATAGGAAATGTGAAAAGATAAAGAGAAGGGTTAAAAGAAGTACAAAAACCGGAATGAGGGACCAGCGAAGAGGAAGGAGTTGAGGTTGATCTGAAAAAGGAAAGAGCAAGGTAGAGAGAAAAATCCTGAAGAGAAGTTAAGGAGTATTAAGCTCGAAGAAGACGTTTAGAAAGTAAATAATGGGTTCAGAAAGCATAGGGAGAAGATGAGTGAGAACATAGGAAGTGAGGAGTGTAAAAAAACGAGAGACGAAGAGGGGAAATAAAATGAGGAGTACGTAGAGATCAGGAAGAAGTTTAGGTTGATCTGTAAAAGGAAAGAGCAAGAAGAGAGAAAGATCTCGAAGAGGAGTTGAAAAGTTTTAAGACCGAGGGGGACCGTGTGGGATAAAATTAATGAGTTAAGAAAGCGTAGGGAGGGGAGGAGTAGTGAGATAAGAAGTGAGGAGTAGAGGGAGTTTTTAAAGAGTCATTTCAGGGCTCAGACTAACGAAAAAGAGATAAGGACAGAAGAGGAAGGGGGGATGAAGGGGGGGGGGTGTTGGAGTTGAATGACGACGAGATATAAGTACGAATTGGGAAGTTAAGAGGGTTGGAGACAGTAGACTCAGACGGGTGCAGAAGGAAGTATGGATATTTGGTATACCAGTGGTTAAAGACAGGTTGAAAGAGGTAGTAGAGAAGGTATGGAGAAGTGTGGGATTTCCAGAAGAGTGGAGGACGGAGTTGATAGTGTCACTATATAAGAAAGAGGTTAGGGATAGTTAGGGGAATTTTAAAGGAATCACATTGATTAAAACGGCGTAAAAATTATACGTGATAGAAGGGATCAAAACTTAAGGCGTTTTTCGTAGATTTCAAAGGCGCGTTCCCATCAGCGGATAGGAGGAGGGTGTGGGAGGTGATGGAGAGAGGGGAGTGAAAAAAGGTCTGATTAGGAGGGTTTTGAAGGAATAAAGTGCTCACGGATAGCAATTGTTTGATTCAAATAATAGTGAATTCAAAACGAATGAATTTGGTCTAATATAACAAATAATTCTTCGACCCTGTCAAAAATAGATTTCTGTTCAATTCAAAGAAATATTTTCCTAGTCATATTTGCATCACAAATTTTATTTTATCTCGACTTGTATTACTAGCTGGCATGTTTTCTAGAGTACACAAATATCACTTTTAATTAGACCGTGAAAAATAAATGATGCATCCTAATAGTGGTCGATTGCCTCTATTAAAGTTTGCTCAAGGTTGTGCGTATGACCAGTATCAGTTTACTGTAAGTACTTATACAGTATCGTTTATTATCTTTTAATCACCACTTGAAGCACATCCTATCGTATAATTTTGTCCTGATCTACAAGAGCTTATTGCACCTTAACATTGAAAATTTATCCCATGATAAAACCGAAATTATAGTACCAGTCACTTCCTGTATAAAATACAAAGTACCTCACAAATTTACAATAATTCCTGGGCCTTATTTGATAAGATCAGAACTTTTTTTGTGTAGATAAATTTGTACCGATAAAATTATAACTGACAGCAAACGTTGGACAACTAGTCGCCGCCGATTAGTCGCTGGACAACTAGTCGCCGGGACAAGTAGTCGCCATTCATTCAAATGTTTTTTTCTGTATTTGCATGTCTACATTTTCCAGCGTATCTTCTCTCTCAAAAAAAAATCCAAAAAAATATACTCAAGCTAGTTTTTTTGGAAAAAGATGACTTGCTAACAAAATCAGTCAACTCTTAAGCCAAGGAGACGAGTTTCTATCGAAGTAGTTGAATTCTGAACCAAATGAATGATTTTGAGCTTACTGAGATAAATTTCCAAAAAAATAGTCGAATCCTTAAAAAAAAAAATCAAAATTTTAAGAAATAGTTGCATTTTCAATCAAACAATTGAATTATAAGCCAAGGAGACAAAATTCTTAGGAAACATCTGAAGGGACGTATTTTATACCTTAAGTGGAGAATCTTAAAAAAAACAGTTGGGCTGAACATTTCCTATCAATCTTCTGTCTCAGCCTTCGTCATTCTTTCAAAAATCCAATTATTTCATTTTTATAGTTATTCTTCCTGATTGAAATATAAACTACATATCTTGTGAAAAAATTATTAATAACACATTTACAGATTTTTTCTTAAGTAAAGAACTTGTGTCATTTTTTATCCTTAACTTGTGTTATTTACCCAAAAATTCGATTTTTAATTTTGAATATAACTTTTTATGCATAGATAAAAAACTACTTGCCCTATCAAAAAGTAATTGATGTCAAATTTGTAGTTTTTTTTTATTCTCAATTTTTGTTCCATTATATTTTTTCGTTACTTGCATAGTTTGACCAAAAAATAAAACTCTCTATTTTTCAGTATTTTTTGTGCGACCGAAATTTCAATATCATCAAATGAAACAGGATATATGAATTTTGATTTATTCTCAATTTATTTCCAGAAATGAATATTTTATGAAAATTCTAGAATTATTTCAATAATAATGACTGAAGAAATGTCAGTTATGTCTACTTCAAAGAAGAAAGGACAAGATGAAAATACCAGAAAATAAAATTCACGACCCTGTGGAATTTCTGAAGAAGGAAATATTCGAAACAGAAAATACCCAACATTATGAAATCGACAACAATTTTGAATTAAAACAATCACATTATTTTAATAATAGAGAAAATCCATTCGTAATAATTCGTAAATTTGACATCCTCTCTGAAATAGAAATATTTCATGACTTCCTACAGGTCTTTCCACTACGAGTTATATTTTGATATAACGCAATATCTTTCCCTTCCTATACAATAAATATCTGATTTTCAGAGATTTGTTTTGTTTTTTACATTTATAATATTTAATTTGTATTTATGAAAAATATTCGACCCAATATTTCAGAATGTTCATCGAATTCAAGCTTTCTCACTAATATTAAATTTTTATATTTTTTGATCTAGAATATGAATTTGTTTCATCATTTTTTTTAGCTTGAAAGAAAAAGTGTAGTAAAAGGAGTGGCGATTTGGAATCTAGCATACAGTGCATTCTTGAATCTAGCATATTACACATTTTGAACCTTATTTTCCGAAAGAAGATTTAATTTAACATGAAATGAATTAAAACTTGGTTGAAAATTTATTTAGCACAGGAATTAGTTTGAAGTGATTCCAAAATTTCGAAAGCTATAATGCAATCAACAGTGTGAAACAAAAATTTTTTTTTTTATTATCTCCCCTACTAATTAATTCTTTTGGTGTGAAAATATTGCCTCAAATTCTGGCGAAATTGAAATAGAACTCAAGGGACTTTCAAAACGCAGTTTTTCGAGAAAAAGCTTTTTTAAATTGCCGCTGTTGATGGATATTTTCAGAAAAGGAGTTTTTTTTCCAGAAAAGGAGACTTTTTAACGAACTCGACCCGTATTTATAAACCAAGGAACGTTGTGAAAAAGGATATTTAAAGACAAACAAACGAAAATGATCGTCAAATACATTTTTTCTTGTTTACAGGGTCCCTCATAGATTGTGAAAAAATTATAAAATAGTTTCAGGCAATTTTTTGAGACTTTTTAGGTGAGAAACTTTCAGTTTGATCTTCCATCATACTCCATATCATATAACAAAACAACTCTTTATATTTACTAAGCTCGGTTGAGGGCGCCAAATTCTTCCTGGATCAGAATACAATTTATTTTATCAACAATGTAGTAAAGTTAGATGAAAAATTGGTTTCGAACCGAAAAAAACTGTCTGGCTCAGCCCTGTCTGGAAGATGGTAGAGGGGGTGATCCACAAAATTTATAAGAACAGCTGAACTAAATTATTATTACCTTATTCAAAGCTAATTATTCAAGAAAACCATATTGAACTTTTAATCAAATTTCATTTTCCAAAAATGGAGGGCACCAACATACCCCATTACCTGGGTAACAACAAAACAATAGGATTCGGAAACTAATATGGACCGAACAAAAAAAAGAATATAATTAACCAGAACAAAACAACTAGACAACAGAAAATAAAATTATCTAACTTAGTCTAAGACCTTGAGTCTTGGTTTTCCAAGACTTTCTACATAGGATACACAACAAAATTCAATTGGCATCTCAAAAAAAAGTATAATATTTTAATTAGGGGAATTTATTCTAAACATCAAAAACATGAAAGAGTAGAGGAATCAGGGAAATCGCAATTAGGGCAGGGTCTCAGACAATTTCACGAGAGGTAAAGTTAACAGGAAATTATCACACTCATAAATGATGGGTCTCGAACAAAACGCGAAAAACTCATAAAATAAGTCTACAAGCAAATAAAGAAAAAACAATCATAACACGAGCTACACAAATTCAAGAGAATTTTCCTTTTCCGGAATACTAAAAGCGAATTCACCTTAAAGTATTTACTAAGAGCAGGAACGAGAACACAGGTTCGTACAGGAGTCCAAAGGGAAATAAATTGGGACGTAATTTGAACATGCAGGTTCAAAAACATATTTTATCATGACCCACCAAACCAGACGACATTGTCGCTCCAGAAGCTGCAGACGGAAGATCGGGATCTTCCAGCGTTGTTTATTCCCTTGACAACCGGCTTCGTCCTGATTGGGTGGAAACCGATTCAGTAGTTGGCGTTGCTACGGACTCTCGAACACGTGAATATTGGCCAGGATTGTAGTTATGGGTGCTGGGTTCAAACAAAATGATATCTTCTGAATCTGATTATATATAAATATATATAAATTCGGTCCGTAAGATGGTGAATAACTGCCCTAGACATCATCTCTGAAATTTTCGATCACCAACCTGGATACTTAGGACTTTAGTGCAAGAATACATATTAAGGTACGTAGCACCGGGGACGCTCACAGTATTATCCGGGCCTGGCCTATAGAGGTCTCACTCGCATTGCCGGGGATCAACAGTCAACCTTCTCAAAAAATGAGCTCTTGAATTCCACTCCGAGGCAGATAAGTTTTGGGGCATCTCAATAATAGATGGCATAATCCCCAATAGCGTTCCAAAAATCATCAATACGTTTTGAGGTACAACCAGGAGAATAGGAGTAATTTGGCAACAGCAACAGAATCGGCGGGAAAATTCAAATTGGTAGAGTTCTTCCAATCGACAATAGGCGTCCCCAATGTTTTGAGGAGTTGCTCTCACAATCAGGATAGTACAGGATTATACAGGATGGGAAAATTGCGCAGCCAACACATATAGAAATAGAACGGAAAATAGGCAGAATAATTCTTAAAATATAAGGAACTAAACTAAATACAACTCATTGTCAGTCTTGGAAAACCGTGCAACTTCCGGTGTTCTCCAATTAAATTGAGTCATTACATTTCATTAGTTTATTGATATCCGAAAAATTAAACCATCGAAATTCTGGAATTACTAGCTTGTGAGTTGCCACACAAATGTGTGGCAACACAAATAGTTGTCACAAACTATTATCTCCATTTAAGGAACAGCTGAGAGCAATTTCGTAGAACTTTCTCAAACTAATAAATTTGTGCTCTTGTCTTTTTAGCGTATCTAGTGTCGTTTTGTAGGAAAGTGAAATTGTGACTTTCTTCGATTTTTGTTTTTATGGCTAAAACAATGAATGTCGTTGGTAGAAGGCTGGCTAACGAACTTGACCTGTGTTTTTTAACCTAGAAACAAGATGAAAAAATTATTTCAAGTAAGAAGATTCTATGGAAAGTTATCGTGCCATCAGTCCGGCAGACAAACAGATAGACAGACACGCATCAGACATACAGACAGACATTATCGTAAAAAGCATTTTTTCTGATTTAGGGAGTCTCAAAACGTCTAGAATTAGAGAAAACTGGATAGGTCCAAATTGGATGAATCCAAGACCTCCCATCATCAATTATTAGAATGTAGAAATAAATCTTCAAATCCATAGAAAATATTTTAAAATATCAGAGTGTTATAATGAGAGCAAACAATGATTGCGTGTAAATCTCGGCCAAGATCAACGATCTTTCAGGAAATGTGGGAACTGTCTCTGGTCAAGTAGAAAGTTGTTTCCCATCACACGCCATAAAATTCAGCTCAAAAGTAAAAATAAAGAAAGAGGAAGAGACCTGTACAGATTCTAAGATGTCTAGATTTCTGTGCATAATGCTATTAAATATCATAAGTGCACTCGACGCATTTCAGAGCAATATTTCTCCGGCAGTTACACACCGAGAAATTATACGGAAGATGAATTCAAAGCAGGAGTCACTTTCACATTACCTGAATAGAACATATTGATACGAAACGATCAATTTGTTTCACACTGAAAAAAGGATTTTACAAGGTTTAGATGTATTTTTCAGGATAAATCATGAAGAGTGTTATGTCTACTGAACGTTTTCTTTTTTGAGAACGAATCGAACCAATCCTTAATTAATGTTCGGTAATAAATTTACCTTTCTGGTGAACACATTTTTTAATTTCAATTTATATTCAGTGGCTCCAATAATTAATGGGTCAGTACATGACCACTAATTTGTCAGCAATTAAATCTGATTACAGATATTGCTGTAGGTATTGATTTCTTTGCAGTACATTCGAAACGGTTATGTGCAATCAGGGATGGGTAAGTATGATACGTCACGTATATTACATGGTTTTCTACATGTATGAATACAACTACGTATATTAGGTGCTTGGTTTCTCACAAATGTATTCTACATTTGATACCGTGACCGGATTGAAATTGAGGTGACGTGAAATTGAGCAATCAATTTCATTTTTCGTCATTGTCGAACACTTTCTCAAACAAATTTAGTTTTAAATGTCATAATATACGTCTTTATTAGATTTTCCTTATCCAGAACGTTTTCAAACATGTCAAACATACGAAATGCGAACATATAAGTACGACTGGTGACCGTACTTATTGGTTCCTTGTTTCTTAGACTCTTGGAGTTAGTCATTTTTTTCAGCTATATCTTTGCTGTTTGTGAAGTTTGAAGATATAACTGTAATTTTCCTAATATGAAAGAAGGAAATAGCTATCTTCTAACTTGTTGCATACATGCACGCCAGTAAAAGAAATATTGTAGCAGGAAGTATGAAGTTAATCGCCATTGGAAAATAAAATCTCAAAGAAGTTAAATTAATAAAGTTTTTCAGTTTCAAGTGTTATATGTAGACATGAACTTTCAGACAAATCACTATCAGAACTATTTATTATAAATGCCTTTACTCGCGCGCAACGTGCAAGTCCGTGTCGCAGGGTCTACTGTACATATCAGTGTGCTCAGATCGGAAACTGAAGCCAGTGACTAACACACGCGCGCTGTGTGTGAGCAAATACTACACCGGCCTTCAGAACAAGAGGGAGGGAGAAAGAGAGAGAGAGGGGAGGGAGCGATAGCTGCGTTGGTGCCATGCATGTCGCATTTTTGGCGTGTCGCATTTCCTGTCGCATTTTTCGTGACGTGACGTTCCCGTTTTTTGCAGTTAGGTCGCCTCGCTCAGAGTATATGTGTACCCTTCCAAAACGAGCAGAGCTTCAAAAAGAAGATGAAAAAACGTTGCCTTGTGCTGTGCAATATTTTGGACATTTCGACGACGTAAATACTTCGCCACATTTTTATTTTCCGTTTTCTGGCGCTAAAAATCAATTCTATGCCATGGCATCCAGTTGGTACGAGTAGTTTGGTACCCGGATTTTTCAAAACAAGTTGTATATAATTATTTATACTTTATTTTCATGCATCCACGACAAGCTCAAAATGAGTAGAAAAAGCACATTTTTTGTTACTTGGTACCAAATAAATTTTTGAATGGACGGAAGTTCTCGAAATTGGTATTTACAACTTTAGCTATCATCTTTCCACTCGATTGAGTTATTCTCTCGTTAGTAGTTACGATTTTTCCACTGAATGAGAAGGTTTTGGGGTTCAGTACTTACACTTATAATTACACAGGATCACAAAAAAAACGAGGTGGACCTTTTCTGAACATGCTTGTACTGTATGTTTTATGGGTCACTGATCACGATCCTGGTGTCCATGTGACCCCATTATGTTGTACCAAGGTCAAACGAAGGTCGAACCCCTCAATTTGCGGAAAATAATTTTTCTAACACCATAATCGAAAAGAACGGAAAATTTTACGTCCAGACAGCGAATGGTCAGGGTGAAAATAGCAAGTGAAAAATGCGAGGAAGTTTGCAAATTAACTCATGCTCAATTCTTCAGCCTTTATTCAACCTTGACCCCGACGTGTTAGGGTCACATGGACACCGGGATCGTGACAGCGACACAAAAACATAATGATACGTAGTTTGGAGACCCAGTCCTAGCCGAAATACCAGCTGGATGATTCAGAAGGAATTTGATTATCAAATGACCTCCAAATGACTTCCAAAGGTCATTTCGATAATAAGGTCAGAACATGCCTGGACGTAGAATTTTCCTTTTTTTCAGAATTTGGTATGAAACAACTCATTTCACGCGAATTGAGAGGGTTTGACCTCCATCAGACCTCGACCCAGGCATGAGGGGTTCACATGGGCACCAGGATCGTGATCAGTCACACAAACACAATTATTGGTAGTTTGGAGACCCAGTCCTAGTCGATGTACCAGCTGGTACAATAAAATTATTTTCCTCGAATTTGAGTTTGACCTTCGTTTGACATTTACCCAGACGTCATATGGTCACATGGACACCAGGATCGTGATCAGCGACCGGAAAACACAGTAATATATAGTTTAGAGACCCAGTCCTAGCCGATATATCGGCTGGATGATTAAAAAAAGAATTGACTTTCAAGTGACCTCCATATGAATTCCAGAGGTCATTTCGATAATAAGTTCATAGCATGTATGGACGTAAAATTTTTTGTTCTTTTAGAATCTGGTATCAACAAAATAATTTTCCTCGAATTAAGAGGTTTGACCTTTGTTTGACCTTTACCCAGACGTCATAGGGTCACATGGATACCAGGATTGTAATCAGCGACCCAACAAACACGATAGCACGTAGTTTAGAGTTCCAGTCCTAGCCGATATACCACCTTTAGATTCAAAAAAGAATTTGACTTTCAGATGAGCTCCAAATGACTTTCGGAGGTCATTTTGATAAAAAAGTCAAAGTGTGTGTGGACGTAAAATTTTCTGTTCTTTCAGAATCTGGTGTCAAAAAATTATTTTCCTCGAATTGAGGGGTTTCGATCTTCGTTTGACCTTAACCTAGACGTGATGGAGTCATGGACACAAGGATCGTGATCAGCGATCATAAAACCACAATGATACGTAGTTTGGAGACCCAGTCCTAATCGGTATACCAGCTATATGATTCAAAAGAGAATAAGACTTAAGATGACCTCTAAATGACTTCCAGAGGCCATTTGGATAGAAGTTTCATAGTGTGTCTGGATGTAAAATTTTTCTTTCTTCCAGAATCTGGTGTCAGAAAAATTATTTTCCCCAAATTGAGGGGCTTGACCTTCATTTGACCTTGACCCATACGTAATGGGGTCATATGGATACCAGGATCGTAATCAGCGACCCAAAAAAACACAATAGCACGGAGTTTGGAGTTCCAGTCCTAGCCGATATACCAGCTTTTTGATTCAAAAGAGAATTTGACTTAAGATGACCTCTAAATGACTTCCAGAGGTCATTTTGATAGAAAGGTCAAAGTGTTTCTGGACGCAAAACTTCCTGTTCTTTCAGAATCTGCTGTCAAAAATATTATTTTTCTCGGATTGAGGGGTTTGACCTTCATTTGACCTTGATCCAGACGTGTTGGGGTGACATGGACACTAGGATCGTGATCAGCGACCCAAATAACAAAGAGAACAAGGCCCTGTGTTATTCTTCGGAAGCTACGTAGCAAAAAGATTCTCTGTTAATTGTCATTAAATTTGCATAAATCATTTGAAATCGTGATTTGAGTAATGGTTGTAATTGGAGTACCTAATTGCTGTTATTTCAACAATATCCTGAAAAACTGAACTCTTCTGGGTAAAATTTATCGTTTTTGGAAGAAAACTGATCTTTATGTTTAAAATTCCAACTTTCTTGGTTTTTTTGTTAAAATCTAATGTCTGCTAAAGGATTTATCTTCTTGACTTAAAAATAAACTATTTGGTTAAAACTAAAACTTCTTCTGGAAAAAGTTTCATCTTTTTCGTTCAAAAAGTCGATTATTGTTTGAAAGATAACCTTTATAGGTAAAAAATAACAAAATGCAACTGTTCGGTTATAAATCCGAATATTTTGTTAAAAAAACTGTGTCTTTTTGCTTAGAATAAGTTTCAACATTTGATTGTAAATGCTAATGTTTCGGTGAATTTATTTTCTTGCCTCAAAATTCTAGCTATTATGTGGTAAATATATCTTCATTTTCGGAATTTATCTTGTAAATGTACCTTATTGTTCAAGAATTAAAAATTTGTTGTTGAGAGTTCAGCAGTTTTGTATGAGATTCTTCTTTTTTGCTCCAGAGTTCAACTATTTGGTGGTTAAAATCATTTTTATGTTTGATATACTTCTTCCACAGTATAACTTTTTCTGTTAAAAATGTAGCTGTCTTGTTCCAAACTCTCTTGTTGAAAATTCAACCCTAAAGGTTGAAAGTTCAGTTGTCTTTTGAGAAATTCATATTCTTGAATTGAAAATTCAATTATTCAGTTCAAAATACAATTTTTTTGGTTGAATTTTGTTCCTAAATACTTGAAAGATCATTTATTTGGTTGTAGATGCAACTGTTCGGTTGTAAATTCTCTGTTGTTCGTAAATTCAACAGTTTGGTTGAAAATGTATCTTCTTGGTTGAATATGATATTTCATGCTAGAAAATTATATTTATAAGTTTCAAAGTCGACTGTTTTCGAAAAATAGTCACCATTTTCTAATAAGAACTCATCTTTCTTGGTTGCTAATCCGACATTTTATATAAAAAATTATCGTTCTTAGTTTAGGATCATTCTCATCACGTTTTTAACTAAAATTTTCTTCGAAATATCATGATTTTACATAGTTTTTTAAAATTCTTCAGTAATTTAGGATGTAATTTTCTTTTCCAATACCTATTTTCAGAATCATATTTATTGATTATATTTATTTTATTCATTATTTTATTATTATTATATTCACTCAAAAAAAATTCTAGTTGAACTAACCAGAATTCTCGTTATTCTAACCAGAAAAGAATGTTAAATATGCCC
>WSXT02029122.1:0-13797 GCA_011762715.2 Neuroterus valhalla | reverse complement strand
CAATTACCGATTGTTCTGGTAAATTTCTCTGATTGTGTGATAAAATATCCTTAATTTGCCGACTGCAAAAAATCAGGAGGGGTGCCCCCCCCCCCATCGCTACGCTCCTGAGTATAGACTATAAATGAAGATGATTGAGAACGATCAAATTAGGAGAAATTGAGGTGGAGAGCAGGACTTTATTTGAAAAACACAGTGCCATATTATTATTATACGTTTCTTCAAAACTTCATAAAATAAAGTATACATGTGTGTTTTATACATCTGGAAATAATAAAAAGGAGGCCACCTAATTGTGGGTATTGAACTAAGATGAAACGTATCATTATAGGATATACGCCAACCGGGAATCACTGCCAGTCTTCATGGTGGTTATAAAATCGACTAACTGCATGAGAACATCAGTTTAACTGACCATCACTGTCCAATAAACTGACGTTCGAAAAACAATCAGCTTCAGGTAGAAAAACAACATTTAGTTTTGGGAAATTCGACTTTCGAATTGATTTCGTTTAACTGAGGTATCAAGACTAAATTACAACTTTCAATTGAATAATTTTTTTCACTTGTAAGTTTTTGTAATCCTGTTATCTGTCCAAGATGTTATAAAGTTAATTAATATAAATAAATAGATGTGGACTTATATAAAAGCCTATGCACATATAATAGCTTGAGCTTTGTTCTCAGTTTGCTTTTCTATGATTAGAGCATCATTACTGCTACAGCTTCAAATGATGAAATTGTTGCATTCATCAAAAATACCGTCATTGCAGGAAAAAGCATTCAAGTTGATAAAATAAATTTTCTTCTAAGGTAATTATCCTGAAATATTTTTTTTCCCTGATTCATCAAACATAAATTTATACACACAGTGATATTGGTTATTTGATCGAGTAAGTTCAATCGCATCACAAAGATGGCTCATCAGTCTAGGGTGGTCCAAAAATGCATTAGAAAATTTTTTTGGGAATATTTATGCAAAACGCCCGGGAATTTGTTCAAATCAACAAAAAAATTACGGCAATTTTTTTTTCAAACTATCTAGAGGTGGCGCAAACCCCAATGAAGTTTAACACGTATTTCCCATAAGAAAAAAAGACGTTTTTGTAAATTTTATTCATAATTCAAAATATAAGGTGAATCGAGTTTGAAATTCACCATTTCTCTTCACAATTAGTCACAGAATGCGAATAAAATATTACTTTTCAAATATCACCCCCATAAGTCTGTTTTACAGGGTCCCAAAAAAAAAACCATAAGTGAAAAAATGGTTTCTCAAGTTTTTGGCTCTGATTATAATTTTTTCGCGATTTTTTTAACGCAGATTGTTTTGAATACGTGAAATACTATTTTATACTGATATAAGATGTTTATTTGAATTGTTGAACAATATTTTATTGTTTTCAGCAACTCTATCTTAGAGAAAGGTTAGAGAGTCAAGGTTTTTTCTAAATTTTCAAATTTATTTTCAACGTTTCAATTGAAGCGAGATGATAATCAATGAAAGTTGACAGAAATAATTGCTTAAACAAATTGTTATCAATTATAACAATATTATCTTAGGACAATAGTAAAAAGTTGTAATTTTTTTCTGAAATTTTAAACTTTTTGTCCACTTTTCACTTAAAGTGAGTAATTATTTAATTTAATTTAGCAAAAATAATTATTTAAACAAATTATATATTTTTATAGCTATCTTCTTCTAGATTAATACTACATAGTTGCGGTTTTATCCTGAAATTTTTAACTTATTATCACTTTTCAATCAGATTAGAGTAATAATCAATTCATTTTAAAAAAATTATTGTTTAAACAATTAATCATCATTTCTACTAATGTTTTCTTTGCTTGATGATAGAAATTTGCGGTTTTTTCTGAAATTTGTAACTTTTTGCCGACTTTTTACTTAAAAGGAATTAATATTCAATTTAATTTAGGGAAAATAATTGTTTGAACAAATTATTATTGTTTATGGCTATCTTCTCTTAGATTAGAGCTAAAAATTTGCGTTTTTTCTGGAATATTTAACTTTTCTTCACCTTTTTATTTGTGAACAAAAATAAATATACATTAAAGAGAATCATATTTTGAACAGGATTGTATTGTTTCAAGTAAATTATTTTTGTTCTTTTCCGAATGTTCAAAAAAATTAATTAAAACAAAAAGCTGAATTCATTCAGAGAAATTTAAATTTCGAATTTTCTACTAAAATTATGGATCTTCAACGTAAAAAATGAATTTTTAAGAATGTAGTTCAACTTTCAACCAAAGAGTTGAATTTTCGACCTAAACATATGAATTTTCAAAATTTTAATTTAATTTATTTCAATTTTTTTTCAAATTTTTTCAGTTTCATTTTTGATAAAAATAATCTAGTACAAACAAAAATTAAAGCAATTCAATCTAACTTAATCTAATGGAATTTCATTCAAAATCTATTCAGTGCAGTGATAAACATTGCAGAAAATACCACAAATTTCTAGCACTTATCTGAAAGAAAATGGTCTTAAATATTAAAAAACTGTTTAAATAAGCATTTTTGTTCACTCGCATTAATGAGTGAACAAAGTGAAAAGTGGACAAAAAGCTTAACACTTCAGAAAAACCCGCAAGTGTCTATGATTAGGCAAAGGAAATATTATAAGCATTGATAATAAATTATTCAACAAATTAATATTTCAACATGAAATAATAATTATTTTAATCTAATTGAAAAGTGATGAAAAGTTAAAAATTTCTGGAAAACCCGCAACTATGTAGTATCAATCTAAAAGGGAATAGCTATAAACATTTACAATTCGTTTAAACAATTATTTTTGCTAAACTAGATTACATAATTACTTACTTTAAGTGAAAAGTAGGCAAAAAGTTGAAAATTTCAGACAAAAAACCGCAAGTTTCTATCATTAGGCAAAGAAAATAATATTAGCAAGGATAATGAATTGTTTAAAGAATTACTTTTCAACATGAATTGATTATTATCTTTATCTGTTTGAGAAGTGATGAAAAGTTGAAAATTTCAGAAAAAACCGCAGCTATGTAGTGTTAATCTAGAAGCACATGAATATACACATTTAAAATTTGTTTAAACAATTATTTTTGCTGAACTAGATTAAACAATTACTTACTGTAAGCGAAAAGTGGGCAAAAAGTTAAAAATTTCAGAAAAAAAACCGCAAGTGTCTACCAATAGGCAAAGAAAATATTATTAGCAATGTTGATAAATTTTTTTTTAATTTCTTCTTGAACATAAATTAATTGTTATCTTAATCTAATTAAAAAGTGATGAAAAGTTAAACATTTTAGGAAAAACCGCAACTATGTAGTATCAATCTAGAAGAAGATAGCTATAAACATTTACAATTTGTTCAAACAATTATTTTTGCTATATTAAATTATAAAATTAATTCCTTCGAGGAAAAGTGGACAAAAAGTTAAAAATTTCAGAAAAAACTCTAACTTTGCAGCATTATTCTGAGCGGATATTGTTATAATTAATAAAATTGTTTAAACAATTATTTTTGTTAACTTTAATTGATTATTACCTCGCTTCAACTGAAACGTTGAAGATAAGTTGAAAAATTGAGAAAAAACCTTGACTTTCTACACCTTTCCTAAGAGAAAGTTGCTGAAAACAATATTAAATTGTTTAAGCAATTTGAATAAATACCTAATTATCAGTATAAAGTAGTATTTCATGTATTTGAAACAATCTACGTTAAAAAAACCGCAAAAAAATCATAATTAGCGCCAAAAATTCGAAAAAACCATTTTTTCACTTGTGGGGTTTGTTTGGGACCTCATAGATCAGACTTCTGGGGAAATACGTGTTGAACTTCATGGGGCTTGCGCTACCTCTAAATATTATTTTTTTCAACAAAAAAGCTTTTTTTTTTGTAGATTCGAACAAATTTCCGGGCTTTTTGCATAAAAATTGGAAAAAAAATTTTTTGGACCACCCTACTCATCACTTCCTTCCAGCAGCAATCACAAAGATTATGATGTACAAAAGGAATGACAGATTTATTAACTTTGGTTCGGTGATTAATTATTTATTGAAGAAAGCGTGTCTTGTGCGAGTAATTTTTCCGATTGAACAAAAGGATGGGTCACTTTCTCTGCGAGAAATGCTCTGCCAAACAACGGTAATAATCACACAAGAATCGTATCACAAAATTCACCGAGTGCATTTATGCCGATTGCAAAATGTCTTCATGAAACAAGAGACACTAAAATCCGAGGTAAAATCAATGTTCTTTTCCAACACTTGGTTGCAGGACGTTATAGTCATTTATTGCAAAATGATTTCAACATCCATTCCTTATCATACACTATATGATTTAATTTATCCAATTAGATATCATCGTGATCGATCATGTAAGAAAAATATTGTCGCATTCACTTCGAGAGAAATAATTTGTGTGCAAAAATACTTTCAGCACAGATTCTGGGAGATGAGCGAGTACCTGACAAATTTATTGGCCGCATTCTACCAATGTAACTTGTAATTAATCCAAGAAAGTAAAGTTGCTCGATCAACCTTCAAAAATTACGAAGACATTTAATGATCGCTTTCACGCGATAATATGAGAGGATTTACTCCTTGGAAAATATACTGGAACCTTGATGACGCAGAAAAACATCGATTTATACTGTAGAACAGAAACGCCTCTCGGGAGTATGTGTTTTTAATGTGTATCTCAACTTTCTAAACGTTCTATTGATGGACAAAAACATTTTTAATTGCGCAAAAGACGGAAGCTACAATACTTCTTGCTTATTAATTTTAACAAACGATCGTAAAGGTTTTCCTCAAGATCAGTTACAGTTATTATTATAATTTCCAATATAATTTATTCTCTTCACATCCTTGGTAATCTAAAATTTATGATGTTCGAAAGCAATCAGAAGTAAAAAATTAATTGCCTGTTCTCGCAAAGCGTTCATTTAACTCGTCAGTCAAACGTATCTTCAAAGGATTGGAAACAACCCGCACTTTTGGGGTAATTAGTGAAGGACAATAGTCTTTGAGGAACCGAAAATTGTAAGGTTCTCAAGGGATCGAAGGAGGGACTGTCGAATATTCTTTGCGCTTTGTGCCATCTTGCTTTTGATTAATAATTAGTTCAATAAAGATAACACAGGGGTTTTCTGAAGGGTAATAATTCTAGTTTTCGATTTTCACTCTCCACTCCTTATAATCCCTCACAATAAGACTCGAAGGTTTCAAAACTACGGAATATTTCAATTGGAGATGCAAACATGCAAGAAATGAAAGGTGATAATTGAGCAACAGAAGAACGATAAAGCCAGAAATTTTGTTAGCACAATATTATATGGAACAAAACCGCTATGAGATTTCTCTTCTACAAGTATTTTAATATTCAATTCAGGGCTTAAGGTTCGAAAACATTTTTTTTTGTTTCATGAATAGTATTTAAGGCACTAGCGTATTCTGGACACTCGTGGTTTTGTGTACTTCTCAAATATGTGGGCAAAGTGCACCATAGAAACCTATGTCGTTTTAAATAATGAACTTGCATGCGGGTACGATCAAAAATATCCACAAGTACCGTACGTTACACGTCAGGTTCGCCAAACTTTGACATTTCAGTGTTTGGGTAAGTACACACGTATTATATGCATATGACATCACCATCATTACGACACCCTACACCACAAAAATCAATATCTAATCTGATTCAAGCTATCTATTTTTAAAAGAATCGCTCGTCAAGTCATTTTCACTCAAGCGAAGTTAGTTGTTAGACATACATTATATGTAGATCACTCTGTAGATATCAACAAAAAAAGAAGATAGTAGGAGAAAAAAAACGATAAAACAAAATTTTTAAATAAATTCAATGCTATAAATCATTATGACTTTGAATTTCGAGCTGTAAACAACTGCAGTTCTTCCTGAAACTTGTAAGGCCAATACAAGAATTTTTGCAGATTTTTGCGCAATCATTTCGATGAATATGGGCAAGAGTTGAAATTGAGTCGTGCCCAGTCCTTGCAAGCTAAACATGGTTGTACTCCTTGCGAAACGTGTTTTCAATATTTCAACAGAATTTCATAACTTTCACCTCATTCGAGGAAGGATTCTCCGGGGCTCAAAATTCATTTTGCATTGATTTGAACACTTGAGCAATTACTTTATAATTATATACATTTAAATTGCACCTCATTCTATGGCTTGTGAGAATTATTAACTTCATATCAAGACATTTTAAATTGAATTTTTGTGAATTGGGTTAAATAAAAGTTTGAAAAGATTAGGGCTGGGCAATTTCAAATATGAAACTTCCGAAAATTGTACAGAATGAGATATTTTTGAATAGTTCAGGCAGAAAATAAACAACAAAAGAGGTTAATTTCTTTGTTGTACTGATTTTGATTGATTTCAAGTTTATTCCGAATATCTACGGAAAAAAAAGTTGTAAAAGAATCCTGAGCCTATAAGTTAAGCTCTGTAAGTAAGAGTTCTTAGTTCTTCAGCTCTTCCGTACTCTATAGGCAATATTCCAAACTACATTTAGGCCAGGCGCCAAACTGAAACACTTCACCATAACGATTCTATGGATAAGAAAGTAGCGTGTCCCAAAATAGCCCTTGGTCTCCCCAAATAGTTCTGTTCGACGGTGGCAACACCCTGTTATCTCATCCATTACGTCGAACAGATTCAGATTTAGAACGTGATCTACTTCATCTTCTTTGAAACTTTAATCGAGTAAATTTTGAGATGTGACTGAATCCAATTACTTTTCTTGTATGTCTTCCAAGAAGGAAACCCTATACAGTCTCAGGGACTTCCATTTACCTGAATTTCCTCCACTCTATTGTATATTATTCCCAGGGTTACCAGACTGATACGATTCAGAATCAAACGTTGCAGGAGCTTCCTTAGGACCGAAAGGCATACGATCAAACTCATAGTGTCCCTATGAGTCTTCTTGAATATAGCTACTCTTGCTTTAATATTATAGTTCTTATTGCTATTTATATTTGTTTATGAGTTTTGTTCATGAGTTTTATTTATCAATTTTTCTAGTATTCCATTCCTTTACATAGATACGAATGCTTGTTCAAACAGCCGCTTGACCACGCTCACGAGTGCACACTGCACACGAATTCCAGTCTTCAGTCGAAGGAATTTAGCACCGGAAGAAGATGAGGTAAGAGGCGCAGCAGACGGAAGGAGGACGAAGATGAAGAATCTAAGGTCCTGTCGGAGAAGGAGGATGAAAAGAGGCGTCCGATCGTGAAGAGATTACGCTTCCTCCTGTCGTGAATTATGGGCGCCGTGAATCCGCATAATGGGTGGCGCCATTATACCCTATACATATACATATACAGATTATGCATAATGTGAGGCAAGTAAATGCCGTGGTTTTAGTTTCTTCAAAAAAATTCAACATCTTAATGTACCGCAAGTTTTAACTTCAAAGTAGGTGAATACTTCCTATCTCCAGGTTGCTCCTAACGAGTACAATACGCCTTTTGAGCCCTTTGCTATATCGGCCATCTTGTTTGGTGAGAAACTTTCCTAATTTCGTTAAACGTTAATTACTCGTCCAACGAGCGATCGACTTTCAATTTTACTGCTTCGTATCCAGAAGGTTGCTTTTGAGACAATAATCAACTTAATTCCTCTCATTGGGAAGCTGAAGGGTCGTCAGTCATTACAAAGATAAGCTAGATCTCCTGAACGAAAAACTTTGTCTTACTGCTTCACATTTTATTCCGTTCGTTAAACATTTACGAGGGTTCAAATTAGGGGATGATTCGAGAACTGAGGGGTGGAAATTATAGTTCTCTATCCTGATTAAAATGGTGTTCCTGCCTCTGTTCTTTAATGAAGTTGGACTATATTTAGCAACATTAATTAAAGGTCTAAGCATTAAAAAGAGCTCGTTCATCTGCTAAAAGCATATCCTCAAGCTTTTTTTTACAGAATTGAATAAAAAGACTGCAAACAGTTAAAAATTATATTTCTACTTCAGGAAGTTTAGATGGTCAAATTTTGTCTGCTCTGGAATTGAAGTGATTGAATTTTGGGCTAGTAATTTTGAAATTGTTAATTTCGTATTTAGTTAAAACCTGTGGTTTGGTGTTGGGACTACAAAGTTTTTGTGACGAACAGAGGTGAAGGCCTAAACACCAGTAGAGGCGTCCATATACGGGCCTCATTCAGTACTTATCAGGGCTGCAATCTGTAAATACAGTATCAATAGGACTGCCTCACATAATAATAAGGACAGTCTATCCGGGCCTCAGTCGCAGTTGTAACATGAATTTTCAAATCAAGCAACCTGATCCGAGCCTGCTACGAGCCTTTTTTTGAAGAAGGCTAAATACGAATTTTTCCGCACGGATTGACATTCACGCTTATTCTGGTTGACAAATTTCTTTCCCTCAAACTTTCTTCAGTGAGATTTCAATTTCGGGAGTGTGCCCCAAGTGTTCGTCGTGGTCTTTTTCCCCTTGCTCCCATAACACTTTCCGGAACAAGTCCCCCATGCAAAACATCCCATCCATCTTTTCCCTCGGCTGTGCCTTGATGCCTTCAGCTTCACGATCCCTTTTTCATCGTCACGAAAAGTTACTCTGAAGGGGTTATGTCGTGGTGTCGCTCGTAGCCAGTAATCGATAGTCTGCGACATCGTTTGTCTACCCTGCAGGGTACTTGATGGACAGAAATGGGACGTGCTTCTCTTTGAAAGGACACGGGAAGAGTATAGCCGGGCACAATTGTTCTGACTGAGATTATTAACGATCTCGCAGGTTGAATGGTTTGTCGCGTAAGTGAGTCTGATCCGTAAGTGAGTCTGATACGCAAGCGAATCCATTCAGTTTATTCAGCTAACCTAGCCACGCAACATAATTCTATTTAATGTAATGCAATTATGTCTTTCTCGTGCGTGTTTTGATGCAGCGAGGTAATCAGCGTGGCTAGTGGTGGGGTTACTTTACCTGCCTAGGCTATGAAGGCGCACATCCAAGGCGTATGCGCATGCGCATTCGATACTTCAGCCCACGCGTACCGATCTAACGGCTGTTCTGCTCAGTATTTGTCCCTTTAATCTAACCTCAAAAGTAAGACACAAGTCAACAAAGAAGCTCGAAAAGTATACTCTTATTACATAAGATATCGTATGCCTTATCGAGGCCATGAAAAGACTACTTTGCTGCCATGGTACACAATGTTGGGATGACATTTCCTAATTTGTACATGCTCCTGTTAGAAATGTAAGTGGTGTCAGTTTGATCTGTTTGGTTTAAAAATGTTGAAAATTTCGTTGACTTTTATAGGTTTTGCAGGTTCCTCTGGAAAATTCTAGGACTTTTCTAGGCTTACCGGGTTCTCTGGCAGCCCTGATAAGGTGATTATCTCCATTGTGGCTGATGCCTGTTCACGATTGATGGAAATGGGAAATGGCTGAGCTCTCGATGGCATATCTGGATGGCGCGCTTGATAAAGTGGAATTTTATTCGGAGACGATAAAGGGAACGGCAACATTTGTTGCGTATTGCGACATGGAAACTTTCCTCGAACGTTTCTAAGATTGAGCGGTTTCTGTAATGTCTGATCATTCGAATCTTCCACTGACTATTTTAGGAGGAATTAATATAAAATGATGAATTTTTAACAAAATTGTTCAACTTTTAACCTATTAGATAAATTAGAATGAAGTGGTTTGTCAACCAAACAGTTTCATTTACAAACAAATAGTTGAGTTTTCAAGCATAAGAAAGGAATTTTCAACAGAATAGTTATAATATTGAACCAGAAAGTTTGATATCCTAATAATCCGATCTAGTAAATCAAAAAATCTACAAGCCCATCTTCATGATAATACAAACCTACAGTTATTAACTTGGATCTCTTCAAATTTCCAATATTTAGAAAACAAAATTAAATTTTCAATAAAACGAAAATGAATAAATCCAAATAGATGAATTTCCAACCAAGAAGATTTATTTACAGGAAAATATGTTGAAGTTCGACTAACTAAAAAATTTTTTTTTAAAACACGAATTTTGAATCAAACCGGTTATGTGGTCAACGAAGGAAAAAGTTTCATTCAGAATTTCGAATTTTCAAACCAAAAGCTAGGACGAATTTACAATAAAATAGATGGATTTTCAACTAAGATAAAACTTCCACCAAAACAGATGAATCATCAATAAAATACATCAATCCTCAATCAAATAGTTAAATTTTTAACTAAAGAGATGCTTTTCGAAATTAATGATGAACCTTTAATTGAAAAAATTAACTGTTATCGGAGTAGCTTCGCCTCAACCAAAATAGATCAACTTTGAACAAAATATTTACGATTCCAAGCAAATAGTTGAAAATTGAACTGAAAAATATGGATTCCAAACCACAAGATAAACGAAATCCATGCAAAAAAGGTCAATTTTCAACTAATAAGTTGGATTTCAAACCAGGAAGATGAATATTCAACTAAAATTAAAAATATTCAGCTGGAGAACTTCTATTTTCAACCATTAAGGTGAAAATTCGAAGAAGAAGGTTAATTTTCGAATGGAAGGAATAATTTTTACAAAAAAATAAAATTTTTCAACAAAATAGTTGAATTTCGATCTGAACAAATAATTATTTTCCACCAAAAATAAAACAGCAACATTTTTATTTCAAAAAACCAATTTCAAATCCAATATAAGAGCTTGTAACTGAAACGAAGAATCTTTGAGTGAGAAAGTTGAATTTTCAAACAGATAGGTAAGTTTTTACTAAAAAAGTTAAATTGACAACCAAAATTTGATTTTCAAATGAAATTCTGGATGCTTAACTGTAGTAGCTTAATTTAAACCAGAAGGACGAATTCTCCACTGAAATGATGAACCCCCGACTAGAATATTTGAATAGTTGACAAAAAATCCATTTTCATTAAAAAAATTACAATTTTTCAAGCAAATGGTTGAATCTTCAACTATAAAAATAATAATTTCCAAATAAAAATGGAATAATAACATTTGTGTCTTAAAAATTATTTTTAACCAAACATCAAAGTTTTCAACAAGATGAATCTTCGACTAAGTTGGAAAAAATCCAACAGAATAACTCAAATTGTTAACTATGAAGAAGAATTTTCAAACAAGAAAATTAAATTTCGAAAAAAAAGATCATCATCTCTACCAAAAAATTCATTTTCAACGGAACTGGTGAATTTTCAGGTAAAATGATGTATCTTCAACTGAATTAGATGTATTTTATGCGAAAAAGATGAATTTTTAGGTAAGAAGATTAATTTTCTACAAAAAAGGCAAATTTCCCACAAAAATGCATTCTCAAAGGAATAATTTTTGAATTCTAAAATCAATTTTCAAGTAAATGCCTAAATTTTCAACAAAAAAAAGATGATTTGATTAGATCTTGTATAGAGTAGGTAAATATAAACTTTCATTTTTCTCGCCGGTAATTCATCCTTTTCTGGTTGAAGTTGAACTACTTTTTCACTCCACTTTGATTTTTCAATCTACTTTTTTCAAAATTAAGCTACTTGGTTGATAAATTATTTTCTCGGTTGAAATAGAATTTTTTAATATTAAAAATTCATCTCTCCGGTTGAAAATTCAACTATTCCAGGGAATACTCTATCTTGGAAAGAAGTCATCTTTTAGTTTACATTTTTAACTCTTTTTTTTCGGAAATCAAATTTTTTTGAGATTCGCTATTTGAGATGAAAATTCGTCTCTTCAATTGGAAATTGATCTACATATTTTATTAAAATTCCTCTTTTCATTGAGAATTAATTTTTTTTAATAAAATTATAAATATTCTATTTCTACTCAAAGTTAAACTACTTTTGTACTTCACCTTAATTTTAATCACATTTCATTTTTAATCAGTTTTTTAAAAACTTCAGCTACTTGGTTGGAAACTTATTTACTTTGTTAGAAATAAATTTTCTTTATTTCGAGTTCATCTCTTTGGTTGAAAATTCAACTATTTCGTAGAAGGGTTTTTCAATCATTCAATGATTTGGTAGAAAAATCGAATATCCAGTTGGAATTTACCTTTTTTGTTAAACATTCCTCATTTTATTGAAGATTCAAGTACTTGGTCAGAAATCAAAACGTTTTAAAGAAAATTAAACTATTTAGTTGGTTTCCAGTGGTTAAAAGTTGAACTAATTTGTTGAAAATTCGTTTTTCTGGATGAAATTTATTTTTCATCTCAAATATTGACTATTCCATATTAAGTTAATATATCTAAATATATGTATGCATGCATATATTTTGAGTCACTTCAAGATGATTTATATTTGTTATTCCCAATAAATAATACTTGTAAGAAGATTTAAGTGCAATGTTTAGAATTCTGTGTTATTCATATTAATAATAAATATTATATATTAAACATATTTTTTGTTCATTTCAAACTACTATATTATTTGATAATATCCTTTCTCTTTTATATATGCGCACATTTTTATCCTTTCGGAGAAAGTTTAAAAATAAATTTGATTTCAATCCTACAAGGAAAATAAGAAATAGAATTTTCCATTTATATTCATTGCTTTTCTTATACTTTGAGTCAAAACTCTTGATATAAACTTTTTCTGAAAGGACAAAACAAATTTTATTGGTTCTACGCCATTAGTATACATATTTTAAAATTAGTATAGACGTAGACTATAGGCGCGCACTCAAATCAGCATAAAGGCATATTAAATTCGTATACTAAATTGTGTATACATAAATATACTGAATTTAGGATACGCGTATACTGAATTTTATGAACGTGTACAACAAATTTAGTACATTCGTATTCTAAATTTTTTGTACACTGATATACTGAATTGAAATTCATGTTCTGAATTCTTGCTTTCATTACATGTATACTAAATCTAGTGCAGATTTTTCTGACAGTAGAGGATTACGTAAAAAAGGGGACGGACGCAGGGTATCCCTGTGGCGCGATATCGCGACAGTGAGTTGTACAAACCTCGAACGGTATCATGCGAACCGCTGGTCCTTCGGTGTTCTTATTAAAAAACAACATACAATCTATCATTATGAGATGAATTATTCATTCCTTGGTTGATAACTTATATAGATTTATTATTATTAATAGTATTATCATTATTTAGAACCATCGCAGTTGAATTTCTTTAAACCCCCCAAAAAATGCAATCTTCATCTTACTCGGTCGAGTGAAATATCTTGGGAATCGCCAGGGACCGTAGATTCTGAATATATAATAATTAAAAATTAAAAATAGGAGAATTAGAACAGCTCGGTGATGTTAGTAAAGCTCACAGGTACATGGCGATCAAATCGACACTGCACAGATTTTCTATGGAGACTATCTATTTTTATTTCCCCACACCATGTAATCCATCTGATATAACTGAAATCCCCTAAATCCTTTGCTTTGACATTGCTCTTTGAAAGTCAAAACTTGGGTTGCATATTGTGGTAAACAGATTACGTCTCCCAGGTATAAAGGTAGACTTTAGTAGACTATAAGAAGCTCGTCCTTCTATTTCTGAATGAAGGGACTACTTACCGTTTCAGGACTCCTGCCTTTTAAAGTTTAAAGGGCCAAGAAATAGAAACAGGTGCCGGGCACCTGTTTCGCGGTTAAGTTTATTCGCGTGAAGAAAGCGTTTGTGCGTGCTCGTCGACTGGGATCCACCAGGAAGCGGAGCATAGCTTGAGGGGCTAGGGGAGGGGGTAAGAAAGCGAGAGAGAGAGAGAGAGAGAGAGAGAGAGAGAGAGAGAGAGAGAGAGAGAGAGAGAGAGAGAGAGAGAGAGAGA
>WSXT02029111.1:0-13797 GCA_011762715.2 Neuroterus valhalla | reverse complement strand
ATAGGGACGCGTGGCGGTCTCGGGTAGATGAGGCAATGAACTTTCGAGTTCCAAATGCTGATAAATAATAATAATGGGTAGCCAGAGTGAGGTCACTCTGTAATCGGTGCCCGGAGACAGCCAGGGCTTGCATTTCGATCTTTCAGAGTATCTCAACACGTCCATGTAAAATATATATTGATCTTTGCATATCGATTCATAACATATTCATAGGAAGTTTGCAATAAACAAAAAAAAATACCCGAAAATTTTATTTCAATTTCAGTGAAAAATATCCAGCTGGGACTCAAATATGCACTTTCTCGGAGAATGACTCATTTGCATTCGTTATTCTCTTTATACAGTACAGCCTCTCAATAAGGCGCCTCTCGGGACAGTAAGGGAAGTGTTTTCCAGGAAACGCGCTACCCCCACTTATGTTCTTCGCTGCTCTCGAGATTCTTGCTCGCTCTGCCTCTGAAAAAGGCGCTCCGCGAATGAATGCGCGGTATGTGTATGTATAGCATGCGCGTCGCAGTTGACCTTTCGAAAAGCAAGAAGTCTTATGGCTTAATACTTTGAAAATCAAAACTAGGAACATAAAAATTATACAATATATTGCATTTTGAAGAATACTCATCTTGTATTAGAATTATGATTGTACCATCTAACATGTATTATTTTCACCAACAAATAAAAGTATTTTATCGAGAAAAACAATGTGAAAACGATTATGTATTCATATATGTCTTTGTTACTTGGTTAAAGCCACTCCCATTGCCGTTTTTCATTAAGAAATCATTTTTACCGAGAGCGCCCTATTGAGAGGCAATGATTTAAAATCTTCACTGAACGTGAAGGCTAGAGGTAGGGGGTAGCGCTCGAGCGTGCCTGAGGGGAAGGCGCCCTATTGAGAGGCTGTACTGAATTTCCAAATCATCTTAAATTTTCTAGGACGCATTGAACGAAAAACAAATTGAAGCTGTAATGAGAATTTCCGAAGCTGCGCTCTCAGATAAACCCAAAATTAGCCTCATTCACGGTCCTCCAGGAACGGGGAAGTCTAAAGTAATTGTGAATATTGTTGCACAAATTTTGTTGAAAGGTCCCGACACAAAAATATTGGTTTGTGCTCCCTCCAACGCAGCAATAGACGAAATAGTGTTACGGCTTCTCGGTATAAGATCAGCGCTTAATTGTAAGTGATATTCTTTTTCCAAGGCCTGGAAACAAGGTTTAATTCTATCTTATAGCTATGATAATAAAACTTGTACTTTTATTCTGCAGTAAAGAACCTCAAAATGGTTCGTGTTGGTCGTCCAGAAACGATGAATCCTAAAGTAAAGAACGTTTCCTTAGCCGAGTTAGGTAGGAAACAAGTGGAAAAAGATCACACAGCCCCTGACGAGAAAGAGAGGAATAAAAATGAAGATACCGTAAGAACATACAATGCAGATTTTTTGAATATTATTGACATCCTGTTTTGAATACATTCTTTTCTTCTAGATTTCTAAATTGGAAACCTATATAAACATGATTGACCAGAGGATGGATCTTCTGAGAAAGAGTGGCCACAGCGTCGGTCATTTGACAAGGCAACGGCAGGATTTTTATGCAGAATGCAAAGCGCTCAAAAACAAGAATAACCCGGCGGATATAAAACAATTAGGCTTTGCTGAAGTTAATAGACTACGTCGAGATGCGGAGGAGTTGTTGCTTTCAAGAGCGACTGTAATTGCATGCACTTTATCTTCCTGTTATTCTGGCATGATGGAGAAACACTTCGGGTAATTTTTTGAATCAATTTATTTCGGAAAAAAAATAATTCGCACGTAAACAATTGAATGAGAAAATAAACATTATTGCAGCGAGAAAAGTCAGCAAAAAATTGAAATTTGCATCGTTGATGAGGCGACACAGAGTTGTGAGACTGAGAATTTGATTCCTCTGATGTTGGGAGTGAAAAAAATGATTTTAGTAGGAGACACGAACCAGCTTCCGGCAACGATTCTTTCTAAAGTATGTTTATTGTAAAATACTCAATATTTTAGTTGATTTTTTTCATGATTATTCATACATTTTATTTATTCCAAAGACGGCGAAAGAAATGGGATTGGACCAATCTTTATTCTCGAGGCTGGAGAAGACCTTTGCGAATCAAACTGAAAATCCGATAATCATGCTAGACACTCAATATCGTATGGATTATCCCATATCGTCCTGGCCAAATTCCTATTTCTATAAAGGAAAATTGAAAGATCAGGCAGTCATAAAATACGTTCCTTATAATTCGTATCGGGTTTTGAATCTCAATTCAATTCAAGATGAGGGAAAATTCTCAAATACAAATGAAGCTGAATTCGTGTCAAAAATGGTCTACATTATGGTAACTTCTGCAGACTTGAAATCCTTTAAGGAGCCGCTACAAATTGGTGTGATAACGCCTTACCAAAGTCAGCGAAACGTAATCTTTTCTAGAATCGAAAGACGGTAAGGGAAATTACTGCAGTCCAGGACGTTAGGAATTAAGATGAAAGACATTAAATTGAGATCAACATTTTCTGAATTTTATCTTTTAGACTCGATCCAGTCTCTGCTGAAAAAAGGAACAAAGTCGCAATTGAAGTGAATACCGTTGACAGTTTCCAGGGTCAAGAACGAGATGTTATAATAATGTCATGTGTTAGAACCAATGGAATCGGATTTATGTCTGATAAGCAAAGACTCTGTGTCGCTTTGACTAGAGCCAAGTCTAGTCTGATATTATGCGGAAACTTCAAAACGTTTGAGGTAAGCATAGATAAACTTATTTGATGCCCTTGGATCTATTATAGCTGATCAACTAATATTAACAAAACATTCGTTCTTAGAGAGACGAAATGTGGAAAGAGTTGTTGACAGACGCTAAGGCAAGAGATATTTACATTGAAGTTGAGGCCAATGCTAGTCTTGAGGAAATAAAGAGCCACGTTTTAAGATGAAGCCTGGACAGTTCGTAATTTTGCCAAGGACATTCAGAAGTATTGTAGACTGGGTGACTTAAACTGAACAAACGCTTCATCATGACATGAATTATTTTTTTAAAAAGATATACAGTAGCTATATAATCTTGAGATACAATAATAATAATAATAAACAGATCCATTTAACTCTCCAATCGTGCAGACGCAAGCTTGTAAATATGTGTGAAACGTAAATTCATTAGTCTGAAGTTAATTGTTATTTAGAAATAGTTGTTAAGTTTTGCTCAAAGGGCAATGCAAACATATTTCGATTCTTGTATATTTATACCAGTATGGTACCTAATCATTATTAATAATCTTGAAATTTCCAGGGGAAATGGACGATAATCTCCAGTTGGAGAGTTAAAAAAGGACCTAGTTTTTAAAAAAATTATGCTTTGTTTATTATTTACCCCATTTGTTCCAGGTTAAGGATAGCTGGATCTTTTTTGAGAGGCTCCATTATGACGAAAAAAATTAGTTACCAAATCGTAATTTTAGTTTTAAGAAGTAATCAAAATATACAGAGGTGATATACTAGAATTAAGAAGTCCTCCAGAGAAGATGTCAAAGAGTTGAGCTCCACTGTATCTGCTAAAACTTCCGGACGAGAGACTCATAAGCTTCAGCTCAAAGGAAGAAGATTAGAAGACTGTAGACGATCTGAGAGCAGATCTGGAGAATTTGATTTAATATGGAAAATTGCATCAACCCAGCTTGGATTTTCTTCAACCTTGTCTATCTGGAGGACCTGGCACTATAATTTTCTTGTGTAAGGTGCTTTGTGTTCTGAACGTTATGATACAATCGGATGGACACATTGACGATAAATAGTATATTTGGTTATGAGAGGCCAAACGGACATTTGGGTTGAGGGGCAGAGCCCCCAGTGGAGGGGGAGCGAGCTCTCCGCAGGACAAGAGCATCACACAAAATGTTGACAAACTGTCACGAACGACGAAATGAACCTAATCTCGACCAAAACGGTGTTCACGTAGTAACCGCTTACGGCGCTAGATGGCACTAGTTGTAAAATCAGTTGCCAAAACATTTTGGTAACCGTTGGAGACCATTCTGCAATTCTGTGTAAAGGAAAGTACATTCCGATACGTGTGTGAGAGGTTATTATTTAGCTTATGAGCTAAAAATTCGGGTGTTTTTTTGCGGCCGTACGGCTATCAAATCTTTTTGTCCTAGCGTTTCAAGGAAATTTTAGCGTATCGATATACGCGGGAGCATTTTTTACGCTCTAGCTAGAACCTTAGACGACTTGATGTTTGATTTCCTTTGGTTTGCCCCATGTTTCTGGTATCCGGAATGGCATCAACCTCAGGTTCTGGAACAATCATCCTTAGCAGAGGTGCTTTTCCACTACTCAAGATTTTCCAGTTGACAACTTGAAGTGGCTGGAGAGTTGAGCATGAGAGACTGCACCAGTATTCGGCTGGCTACTTCTCTATAAATACTCCCCACCTGGGATCAGACTTCCCGCACCCACACGTCGAACCTGACATGGACTGTGGGATGTGATAAAAGTCCTTCCAGTGTTAAGTGTTCTTGTTTGTGACTGTGTAGTAGAGCCCAGTGACACTTTTGTCTACGTACTAGATCCGTTTGCTACATGTGACTGCGCAGTAGTTCTTCGATATTTATAAGTGCGCAAGACTTTTGTTACATACATTTTGTCAACGCAGCATACTACTCACGTCTACACAATATAATGGCTATGCGGTAGAGTCCTGCAATTCCTGTGGTCGCAGCCGAAGAACACAGTGATATTAGTGGGTGCGTAACAGAACTATGTTGTATTATGCACGTTTTCGCAGTAGAACCTAAGATTCTAACAGTTGTGTACTAGCGGTAGAGTCCTGCAATTCCTGTGATCGCGGACGAAGAATACAGTGGTATTTGTGGACGCGCAACAGGAATATATTGTATTATGCACGGTTTCGCAGTAGAACCTAGTGTTCTAACAGTTTTCCAGTGGCACTGGAAGCTGCGCAGTAGAGTTGTGTGCTCCTTGTGATTGCGTAGTAGAGCCCAGTACAACTTATAGCTGCGCAGTAGCATGTTTTGGTGCTTATTGTCACGCATCGTTAGCTGGGCAGAAGGTCCATCAGTAGTTATCCAACGTTGTGTATTTGTGAGATCTTCTTTTGGGTGCTACTAGTTCAGGTTTCTTTCACTGTGGCGCTGACTTTTCGGGGGCTTGTGAGATGTGCTTAAGGCATCAAAATAGGGCAGAAAATGTGTGGCTGCTCAGTGAATGCCTTTGATGGTTCTAACTGCGCACTATATTGTGGAATTTTTTATGTTAAGTAGGGTTCTGTGGAATTTGTGAATACCCTGTACTGTTTTCCCTTCCGAAAGGCACCATTTTGCCGTGTTCTTGTTTTTCCTGTGTGGCTGCTCTTTTCTGATCTCGGCCTAAAGCTCGCACATTCCATAGTCCCCAGAAGATGCTCTATCTAGGGCTTGTCCTCTTTTGTGGTGCAACTGTGATACTGCGGCTTGACAGAGCTATTTGCACTTACAGCAGCTCAGTGTCATGTCAGGACCACTGCAAATCACTGCCAGGCGATCTCAGCATACGCTCTTTATTGGCTCCATTTTTCACGGATCCTGTTGTAGACCCAACCGATTGTGATGTGGTTTGCCAGCGAAAGCTTTAACATGTTGACAAGAGATTTTCATATTTTTATAGCACTGAGATTGAATATGTATAATCATTGCTGAATGTTGTCAGTTTTTTTCCATGACAATCATTTTGCAATAAATAAAATTTCGTGCTTGCATTTGTAGAAGTGCGAGAGTGAAGCTATCTTGACCGGAGTGAACACTGTGTCTGCAACATGAAGGAAATACAAGGAAATTTTGTACGAACAAAAATGTTTGTGCGAAAGGCCTATGCACAAAGCTTTTATGTATTCTCAATTTCGATCAAAATGAAGACTAAAAAAGTCACTACTTTGATTTTGAAGGAAGGGATTTATGTTCTAACGTTCGATGATAGGATTGGAAACGATAAATGCACTGTTACGGGGAAAAGCCTTTAACGGTACAAGAAACCCAAGTTCATTTCGGAGAAAACATGAAAAAGCTATACTGAAGAACTATACAAGACACTATACGAATGCAAAGGGCAGAAGGGGCTCACGGCGAAGCAGTGGCGTCGAACTAGCGGCGAGGTCGTTCTTTCCGTTTTGATTGGCAAACCATGAGACGAGATTTATCCCGATTCCGTTCAATAGAAATAGGTGATGTTAAGCGATCTCCCCAATTCCGTTCGATTGGAATTGGTGGAGACGTGGAGTACGAATTAGAAAATCGCCACGGAGGCGTTGCCAAGGAGGCTATTTGTCACGAGAGCTCTGCGCGCAAAAGATGTCCGAAAGCCAATTGAACGACACGCGCCGAGCGCGACCAGTTGTGTCGATGCCTTTCGCACGTATGCCAATTTTTTTTCTCTTTCCGCCCGTTCCTCTTTCTTTCGGTGGATTTTAATTTTACATTTTTGCACGGCAAGATTCGTGCTAGACTTTCTTCGCCTGACAAAACGTATGGCGACGGAACATCTCCCTTGGGGCGAGTCTTGAGGATCTCGAGGTGCATATATTGTACGACGGGTACTCCAATTTTGTTTAGTGCCGCTGTTCCAAGGTATTGTTGATTTTCCATTAAATTCGATTGACTTAAGTTGACGCAGTTTTCAAATCACAATTGAACGTTTCTATAGAATAAGGGGTTTCGCGCGTGGACTCAGCCAGCCTAGCAGGAGAAAGCGAGGGAAAAAGAAGGAATAACGCGTTGCTACGGCCGAGTTCATTGGATAAATAATAGTTCTAAAACTATTTGTCCAATCAACTCAGCCCGTAGCAACGCGTTATCTTCCCTCTTTTCTACTGGGCTGGCTGAGTCCACGCGCGAAATCCCTTATTCTATAGGGACCTTCAACTCTGTTTGCAAGAGGATTTAATAGGAGTATTTTTTGAGTGCAAAAATTTTTAACGGGCATCAGAAATTTTTAATATTACATGATGAAGTTTTGTATCTTCAAAGGTAAGTGCAGTTCACGTTTAATTTTCCAATAATCACTAAGAAAATAGAAAAAAATTGAATTGAATTGAGAAAAATACGCTAGGAGCGTCTTAGTTCATCTCGTTTTGCGATAAACACTAACTGCATATAGTAAGTGTGACTTTACCCGCGATTCACATTTCAATTTTTGAGAATTTTCAAATCAATTCGCCTTGTAGCATGTAGGTTCATTCTACACCCAATAATTCGAATATCACAGTGTATCATAGTAAATAAGAACGCTAAAATTAGCATCCTGTGACAAGCTAGCCAGCGTAAGGTACGTCAACCACTTCCCCCAGTGTAATGTGGGAAATTCAGAACCAATGAGGAGATAGCGGGTTCCCCCGGCACAAGAGGCCGGTGATACGCGGGTAGGATAGCGGGCGCTCTAGGACTTGCCAGGCCCTCTCCACTTGAATAGGCAATATGAAGAATTATGATTACTATTTTCAGCGTAGTACAATACCCGGACAACTGTTGGCGTTGCGGGTCCACACCCCTTGTACCTCACTCCGCTCATCCTAGAAATGCGCAGAACATCGTCGCCGTCGTCAGTAAGGGCAGACATTTTGATTTCTGATTTGATGACATTTTTTGGATCCCCTAACATACAAGAAAATCCGCAACTTAGTGCATTGTGTCTGTTTTTTGTCTTTTGAATCGTGATTTGTTTTTTACTGTGTATGTATTGTAAATATGTGACAAATTTTAAAATTGAATATAAGAATCAAAAATATGTGTAAACCGATAGCAGAAAATGTACAAAAGTACATGAAGTATAAATGACAGTCTTGATACATTTTTATTGTGCTTTAAATAACAATATAAATGTATTGGGAGTAACTGCTTGTACTACATATACTTTTAAACATACTCTTCCACTATTTTATTCACTTTTTTAGTCATATTATATTTAATTTTGGAATTTATCACATATATACAACACATATACAGTACATATACACAACACATATAAAGTTGCCTCGATGGCCGGTCAACTGCTGGCGCTGCCGTCAGTCTATCGTTCCGCATAATTTTACCATTGAGTGGAAAGGGCCTGGGGCTCGCTTCTCGAGGCTTGGCGAGAGTTATTAGGCAGGCGTGTGCTCCTGAGGAGAGTAGTGGCCTGAAATTCAAACCTCTGGGTAGAAGTTCGTTCTTCGATACTAGTGATCGGTGGGTAGAGTTCCAATTTGTGGTGTGAGTGATGGTGGTTTTCTTCTTTTTAAAATATAAGTAAATTCTTATGCAAGTAATCTTTACAAGTGTTTTTTTTTTGTGTGCTTTAGGATGTCGCACAAGCGTCATTCTGCCACGGTATGGGCATGTCAGAACCGTTGGCTTCCCTTCGTGCCCTTGTTGAGATGCGTCTCTCCTCGGGCCCGTATGATAGCTAGCGGTGACGGCACTCCCCACCGATGGTATACAAGTTTTTTTATTTAAAACTTAAAAAATGGTTTTTGTTTTTGTGTCCACGAGATTGTCTGAATCGACTCTTTTCTTTCGCTCCCTCAGTGAGATGTGTCTCTCTTCGAGCTTGTAGGAGGATTGTAGATTACGACATTATAAGACTGGACACAGTATTTAGACAATGTCACACAGTTTTCGTTGTTACTATTGTGAGAATCCATTCCCCTGTGAAAAAAAAAATTAAAACTAAAGCCAAGTACTCGCTTTTAACGTTAGTCTTTTTTGATGGCCAAAGCTTGTAGCACTGATTCTCTGGCTGACAATCAATGATTGTCAGACTGAGATTTTGCCAGAGAATCAAAACAATTTTGTTTAGATGTTTATATCTTTCACACTATATTCGTCATCACTCAGCTCTCATCAAGACTCAAGAGCCACAGCCCACTTCACCAAATTTAAATTGGGGTCTGAGACGTACAGTGGGGATATCGAGCCCAC
Organism: Neuroterus valhalla; assembly: GCA_011762715.2. Taxonomy (NCBI): domain Eukaryota; kingdom Metazoa; phylum Arthropoda; class Insecta; order Hymenoptera; family Cynipidae; genus Neuroterus; species Neuroterus valhalla. Next base: position 4,828 of record WSXT02029111.1, on the reverse strand, counting down.
ACATTCGTTTCACTATTTTTCGTTTTTTTCTGTTTAGATAGGACACCCGACAACCCCAAATTCTCGCCAGAAATTAGTATAGAACGCGTCATCCATTCCTATAGGTAACGAATGGGACCACTTATCTTTTCTGTGTCATAAGACCAAAGAAAACAATGGGTTATGTAGAATCTACCGAAGGGACTTGATGACTCCGCGTCATGCAAACCCACATAAGTTTGCTTCCCCACGTCTCACTCAAGAAACTTAGTTGAAATAAACTTACGCAGGGTTTACCCTTTACATCAAACCAGGGAAAGAAGGGTATAAGATCCGGAATGTAACAGCCTGGCATGAAGTACTCCGATTCCCGAAATTCGTTGACGCAAGTACAGTTGGAGACTGGCCTATTTATTAGAATTTGTAAGGAATAAACAACGAGCTGGGCATAAGGAATCTCTCGTGAATACCCATTGAGGAGTCCCGTAGCTCAGTGGCCACCGTCTGGACTCCTACATATGCTTGGGATCTCTAGTTTGAGCAGAAAATAAGGCGAAAAGCCGGTTTCCTGGGGTTGAAAGCAGTTTCACACAACTAACTTGTAGTTCTTGTCAGTTTCCACGAAAAATCCGTGTTTCTAAACAGCTTTACCAACAGTGGCTCTTACAGAGTCAGTTAAGCCTTTATTTCGCGAATAAACTGGAGTCGCGCGGCTCGCTTCGCTTGCAAGTTTGAGCGCGCCTACGGCGTGCGTCATTTGGATCTCTCGCTTCAGTTTACAGTGTTATACATACACAGAGTTGCAAATATTACAAAACTGCTGAAACCCTCTACTTCTATGAAGATTATTGAATTTTTTTTTCATTCTTGATGAAATTTTTTTTACATTATGTTTACTCAAGGCTCGACTGGCCTTAAGGAACACATTCTCATTAAAATACTCGCCACTGATATTCAAGTCTCGCATAGCTTGGCTAGCAACTTGAATTTTTCATTGTTTAAAGAGCGTTGTCACGATTAAAAAAAAAATCTGTCCAAACGCGAATTTTTCTATATTAACTCTAATACATTGAATTTATATAATATTAATTTATATACCTCCTACCATGTCTTGCATTATTTTTTGTGCGATCAAAGTTGAAATTTTCGAATTTTTGAGAAAATTCAAAAAGTTAGATTCATGATCTAGTAGGGCTCCCAAGAAGAAACATTTTTTCTCTTTGACTTTTTTCTCGATCTTGCATTATTTGGCTGAAAATTCTCATCTTATTTATATTTTCGAATTTTGGAAATGCCATTACTCTGAAAATTTTGGAGTCTTGGAAAAAAAGTCCAAACAAAGTTTCAAAATGCTCTTTGATTTTTCATCAAAAATAGCTGGTTAACGAACTCAACTCAACTTTCTTTCCCGGTTTTGAAAAAGTATGCCAAAGCACAATCCAATATGTGCATTCTTTCGAAAGTCATCGAGTATACAGACTACAGACAAACATCTTCGTAAAAACCATTTGTTCTGACTCAGGGGGTTTCAAGAAGTGGAGATTTAATTAAATTCGCGAATGTCAATTTTCGTGAGGGGCAAATCACTCTCGAATCAGTGTACTTAATCCTCGAATTAATGCAAAGAATCACTGTAAATAATGATGGCGATACGGAACTATTGTGAATTTAATGCGAGGTTCAATGTAACTCGTTATCTAGAAATATCAGCTGAAGCAAATAAGGCGCATACGTTCTATTTAATGTTATTAACGTAAGTAAGGTGGAAGTTAACGTCGCTAACGTTCACACTAATTCGAGAGTGATTCGTCCCTCGAATTTTCGCATGAAACCAATACCTTCTCATTCAGAATAAGAATGTAAAAATGATTTCATCCCAAAACGATAATATGAAATAGGAATTGTTATACTGAATAAATAATGCAAATAACATCCATCTTTGTTCTAAACGAAGGCATTTCTTTTTGTTGACAATGATCTTCCTAACCAATATAGCCTTTTTTTAGAAACCAGCGAGTGGCCGGTTTCTCGAATTTTTAGACTTGGCAACCCTAATAGAGCCAGATAAGAGACGCTATTTGTATCCTACTTTTTATCCGATTCTACCCGGCACTTAGCCGTTTCATACAATTTTTTAGGCGGTTTCTTATCCGCCTCCGTGCGGAATTTTTCTGGTCCCCAAATCACCCTACTCGGTAATTGATCTTGTTCTATCTGGAAATTTCTACGGTATTTGAATCCGAATTTAATTACTTGTTTTATCCGGCCTTTGACCGGTGCATACAATTTTTTTCTATATGGTTTTTTATCAGTCTATTTGCAGAATTTTTTTGGTTCCCATATTACCCTACTCGGTTCTTTATATGGTTCTATCAGATCTATCTGTAAACCTATGCAGTTTTACATGCAAGTATAGTCCGGCACTTGTTTGGTTGACTGAAATTTTAACTTTTTTTATCTGGCTCTATGCGGAATATTTTCGCTGCCCATATTGTCCTATTATTATGCATTTTGAATCGTTTCGGAATCGGCATCCGGAACAATCAGAAGAAAGTCCTTGTTCCTGTACGATCCAAGTAGTTCAAAAATTATTCCGACTCAAACCAATTCAATCTGAATCAATCCGAACCAAATTTTCGATCCAAATGAATCCGAATCAATCTAAACTCGGATTGATCGAAACCGAAAAATGAATCCGAATGAATGCGATTCATTTGGATTCAGTTGAAAACTTTTGTAATACCAAATAATATTCTTCCTATAATTATAGGATGAATGAGAAAAGAGAAGCAAAATCAGTGACTCAATTCTTGCCGAGGCTATGGATAATTTTAAAGTCAAGGGTCCGTAAAAAAGTAATTTTTATCGTCATGGCGTATACACGCCATGACGCACAGTGGTCCCAAAATCGGAAAAGCTGGTCAAAAGCAGAAAATGTTCATAAATGGGCCAAATTTTATATACTCGGTGCTTTTTACGGTCGCTGATTACGAATACGGTGTCAAAAATATCAAAAACATAATGGCGGATCCAATATGGCGGTCACACTGCCGTGGCAACCGGAAATGCCCAGTAAGCCAAAAGCTGCTGTTTTTTTTCAATTTAAAGAATGCATTCAAAATTCACTCCGAATATCTGTGTAGCACAGTGTATTTTTTTTACATTTAAGTAAATCCTATTTTTATCAAAAATTCTATCAATTTATATGTGGACAAACAACTTTCAACTGAAGCCATGACTTTGTTAGATTTATCAGTTGAGGAAAAGCACGAACAATTAGATGGTTATATCAGTGATTGTGATGATCATCAATCCAACGAAAGCGAATAATGCGAATAGCTTGAAGTTTTTCGTATTATTCTCTGTGTTGTATAATATGTTATGAACTGCAGACTTGTGATTTTTAATCCATTAAATACCTTAACACTGAAAATCTCATAAGCGAAATTAATTTTTTTACTTCAGTCCGCCATCTTGTTTTTTACTAAACTGAATACGAAATCGTAATAACCGACCTCAAAAACCTCTAAATACAAATTTTCATGCAAATTCAAAAATGCATCCACATTTTGACCAGTTTTTCTGAATTCTGGAACACTGTGAACCGTCAAATTTGATCCGCCATTTTGTTTTTGGAAATTTTGACTCCATATTGGTTCAGCCATTTTGTTTTTCGAAATTTCGACTTTAGATTCGTAATCAGCGACCACGAAAAACCCCTCGTACCAATTCGTGATTGAATCAAAAATTTATTTAGTATACTTGACCACTATTTTCGATCCGCCATTTTGTTTTTGGAAATTTTGACTCCGGATCCGTAAACCGCGACCCTGGAAACCCCCTTATACCAATTTGGGAAGAATGAAAGAATGTATTTAGCATACTCGACCATAATGTTGGTTTGGCATTTTTTTTTTGTTTTTGGAAATTTCGACTTTAGATTCGTAATCAGCGACCACGAAAAACCCCTCGTACCAATTCGGGATTGAATAAAAAATTCAGTTAGCATACTTGATCACCATTTTCGATCCACCATTTCGTTTTGGAAATTTTGACTTCGAATCCGTAAACAGCGACCCTGAAAACCCCCTTATACCAATTTGGGAAGAATAAAAGAATGTATTTAGCATGCTCGACCACCATATTGGTTCAGCCATTTTGTTTTAGGAAATTTCGACTTCAGATTCTTAATCAGCGACCACGAAAACCTCCTCGTAACAATTCGAGATCAAATCAAAAATTTATTTAGCATACTTGACCACCATTTCCGATCCACCATTATGTTTTTGGAAATTTTGACTCCGAATCCGTAAACAGCGACCCTGAAAACCCTCTTATACCAATTTGGGAAGAATAAAGGAATATATTTAGCCATCAACATATAAACTGGACCGCTCATTTGGATGCGCGAACTCGAACTTAGTAGAAAGAAAGGGAGATAGTGCTCTATCCTTCGTGCACAGTGAGGGCACTAGCCTTTCGTGGGCCCCGTTTCATTATTCATACTTCCCAAAATCTATTTTTCCGGCAAATAATTCCCGAAACTTTTCCATGTAATTTAGGAAATTATTTTTTCGGAAAAATATATTTAGCATTGTGTTGAGATGCACATGTATGCTTGAACGCGTCTTTTTATATAGGATAATTATTATCATCCTATTCGTTCATATACCATTTTTATATTTCCAATGTTTAAAATTTGTAGATATTTCTCAAAATTTTTGAAATTGGAGTTTCCAATTTCATTTGGACCAAGTTCTTCATTTCGTAGTTTCATTTCGAAACGAATATTATTTATTATATCTAATGGAGTACATAATATTAATTCCAAAATAATCATCGACATATA